>JASPKZ010001951.1:0-217500 GCA_030220185.1 Diploptera punctata | reverse complement strand
CGCCTACTTCATCTAGAGGCCTATATACATCTGTGTGTATCAACATTTTATTCTATTATTTGGTGTTAATATATCTGGCAAACTGCCAGTCAGAGTAAAAATAGCAATCGCTAATGAAATAATAGAACTAATAGCACACTTTAACTATATTGGTTCAGATATAACATATAGCTATGATTGGGATGTACATAATAAATTAAACCGATATAAAATTATGTGTGGCACCATAAGAAGAACCCTCCGAAAGATCGAAGAGAAACTCAGTTCAGGTTTTATAAAATTATGGATGTTCCTGTTCTTTTAAATGGATCTGAATCTTGGATACTTACAAAGAAAGATACCTCATACATTCAAGCAACTGAAGTGAAATTTTTAAGATCCGTAAAAGGATATACACGCATGGATAGATTAGATAACGAGTTAATAAGAAATGAACTGGAGATATTTTCAATACTCTATAAACCTGAAGAGCACACATACCTATGGAAAGAACATTTAGACAGAATGGACAATACAAGATTACCCAAAACGATCAACACCTACAAACCGAATGGAAAAATATATTTGGGACGGCCAAGGAAACGATGGACTTGAGACCGGAACCGGTTGCATTGACCTAATCCCGGAAAGGAAGAAGATCTATTCTAGCAGGAAACTTACACATTAAGAAGTTAGACTAGTTTTATTAATAAGAAGATATTTTGTACCCTCAGAAATGAGACAAATTCAAATGCGATTTTTAATTGAGTCAAGCATTTAAATGTTAATATTTTTAATATTCTACTTGCTGCGAATGAGTAGGCTACCATGTTTCTGTAGATGTTTACTATCTTGCATCATCCTATTGCAAGAGCCTTGGTTGAGACTGTAGAAAGTTTCAGGTATAATATTGTACTGTGTTTTCATTTTAGCTTGTAACATTCTCACAAAATTTTAATTCCATAAAATAGAAATGAATTCTATAAGTGGAGAGACCTTAAGTAATATCACAGAATATATTATTTTATTTACTACCTTGAAGGAGTTGATTAATATATCCAACTCGATTAGGATTTTTTCTCTCATTTCCTCACTCGTTAACCAAATGATGCTTTTATTTCCATTATCTCTAATAATTTCAAAATTAATATTTTTTTATTACGCATCAAAAATAAAAAACAGTGAAAAATGTAATAAATTCGCGAAGAGAGGATATTCAACCATATTAAAAATTGAGATGGAAAACCCTAAAGAGCATATACATTTGTAATCAATATTGAATTGGCGTTTACTTGATGAAAATCCTTAACTCATTTAATTAAATAAAAATAAAACTTAAAGTTTCATTAAATGATATATTTTTGTGTTTTTCTCTTTTTTCATTGTATAAATACAGCTAAAGATTTATATAATGGCCTTATAACTTTCAACTTCATAAAATAATAATTTGTTTTACATAAAAATGAGCAAATTAAGAACGAAAATGTATCCTTTCACATCTCCTATATAGGAGATAAAAATTAGGCCAATGCGCATTAGAAAGTAATACAGGAATATACATATGTACTATAAGTTTTCCCGAGAAAAACATGAATTTCCAGTCAAAAGTCTATAATAATTTGATTATATTTACCCCAAGTCATTTATTCTTAAAATCTGAGACGGATATTGCGTCCGTTCTGTATACAGCATAAATAATAATCCATCTTATTGAAGCATGCAGTTGTTTATTTTATAGGGCCTATGTATTTAAAAAAACTTGAATTTTGAAATTTTCCATGTTTGTGATAAGGGTAAGAAGTTAGATATTTTGGAGGCTGTAGAAATAAATAAATTGAAAAGTAGTAACAAACTGTTAAATTCTCAACTTGATTTGAATGAATCCCCTTCGTTAAATTAAAAAAATTAAATAAATATTGTTGTATTGTTGCTTAGATCAGTTGGAACACAATTCATAATTTGTTAACATGTCCGAAACAGCTGTCGCTGAATTATATAATAAATATGAAAATCAAATAAATCTACGTTTTATTTTTATTTAATTAATAGATATGAATTTTCATCAAGTAAACACCAACTCAATTGATTAAAAAACTTAGGTAATCAAAATTCGAGTTCTGAAGACGAGTCTCTTGAAACTGTTTCTTGAATTCAAGTAAATTAAACACTCTTGTGCCAGCTGCTAATAATGGGTGCAGTAGTTACTTTCACCAGTATTTCATTCAACGTTTCATTTCAGGTAATAACCGAGGTCAGGAATTTGGTTACCTAAACATTTTAATGTGTTCATGAAATCAAATTAAAAACAAAAGTTAATACAAAATTGCAATCATTTAAAATCTCGATTCCTCGATTCGTTCTTATTAACAGACGCTTTAACATAAAAGGGTATTTCGATTTAATAGTAAGCTATTGTAGGCTATAGGCATATGCAATGTCTGCTTTTAGTTTTTGTTTAGGAATATTCCACAATACAGTGTTTCTCCTTCAACCCAAAGTGATTTGTCGCCAGAGGTTCCTGTCTAAAGTATCTTCTTCCTTCAAATCTCTAGCTTCCATACTTCTCCTCACTTCATCTATCCAACGTTCTCTAGGTCTGCCTCTTCCACTTTTTCCCATTAGCTTTCCAATTAAGGATCTTCTTTGGTATTTTCTCTTCTTCCATTCTTATTAAGTGTCCATACCATTTCAAACGTTTTTCTTCTACTTTTTCTAATATGTTTTTTTTTTCAACTTCCCTTATTGTGCTGTTTCTGTCCTTATCCCTTCTTGAAATTCTTGTCGATCGCCTCCAAAAATCCATTTCTACTGCTAACAGCTTGTTGACTTGTTTTCTACTTATTATCCAGGTTTCGGATGCATGTAATAAAATGCTTTATAACAGAACTTGAAATATAATTTTCTTCGTTCTGTATATTATATTTCTGTTCCAAAGCATAAAGTTCAACATACCAATGATTCTTCTTTCATCAGTTATTCTTCTTTCAATTTCTGTAGTTGAATACTCATTTTTATCTAAAATAAATCCTAAATATTTTTTTTAAACATTACGTATTCTTCCTGAATTACATTTTAATTCATCTGTTGTATCCAATGAGAGATAAATTATTTAAAATTTAATGATGCTACGCAATTATAGTTATGATGAAATAGGTTCTGCTGATGAAACCTCGGACAGAATTTTTTTTATATTCATTGCCACCAGGTTGTCATTACGATCGTTCTGGTATTCTCTTCTAGAATGGGGTACTTGTAACCATTTTCTAGTTTTATGTGAATTTAGGTTAAAAAAATATCAATAATTCTTCAGAGCAATAGTGAACCAAGTATTGTACTTGTTATTTTTCATTGTAAAAATGGATTTTTAAATCTTCACATGCAATTAAATGTATTATGCCTACTTTAACTTATCAGTTTTTTTCTCAAAAGATTAAAAATATGAGCCTGATCTACTTTTGCTCTGAATCCCTCATGTGGCAAGGGACAATCTACCTGCAGACGTGAAGAGATCGACAGGAAGCACGAAAAAGAGATGCAGGTTCTCTTAATTTCTGGAAAGAACAGGATGTGGGGCTAATGTAGAAGAAGAAGAAGAAGTGTAAAGTTACAAAAGTAAACAAGTAGGATAACCCGAATCACGAAAAGTGCAGTGAGTGGCACTAGAATACGCAATAGACAAGTGTTCGACATGAAAATGAAGTGCGAAAATACAACATTAAGTTCATGTTAATGAGTTATATTTTGGTAAAAAAAGTAATCTCTCTTTGGGCCCCAAGTGGCTCTTTAAAGCTCCTATTTTTCTAGACAATCGACATCAGATGTCACAGCCGAATTTTCAATCGTGCGTGACGTCCGCCTTTACTCTCAGAACAGAGTTTAGCACTCATTACTATTTCAGGCTGAGTCGATCCCAGGGGCAATGGTGCCGCCTGCAACTTTAAGCGAGTTTAAAACTCATGACTCCATAACTAAGTAAGTTATTGCGCAACGTGCGAAATATTTTAGCAACATTTGTATGTATCGCTCGTATGTTGGAGCTTAAATCATTAGGCCTATTATAAGAAAAATTAAATTGCTTATAGAGCAAAATAACAGAGTTTAAATTATTCCACATTTACATTTCTTGTTTTGTTTATTTATTTTATTTTTGTTTTTCATTTGTTGGTAATATTTAACTGAATGAGTTGTTTTTCTTCCTTGATTTTCCTCCGTCGCCAGTTTGGAATTTAGTATCGATTTCATCATATTCACCACTTCATATTATTGACATTAAAATCAATAAACACCAGAAAACACACGATAAATATAATAGGAACTACTGACTATCTCAAGGCGTCAGAAGTTACCGAACACTTGAAACTTTTAAGTCAGGCTTGTTCCACTACATATTCCCAGATAATTGATTTTCTTCTGTCAGACAATGAAATTTATTCTATGTCATTAGTAATTTTACCATTTCATTTTTTTTACTATTCTCTACTTTGTTTTATTTGTTAAATTTAGAACAAATCAATATTTTATACTAATATAATATTATAAACTTGCTGAAGCATAATTTAGGCATATTTTACTTAGATATGCAAATTAGTTATAAAGACTAGTTAGTAACTGTAAATGTATATAACATGGTTGAGTGGTAGGCCAACGCAAGGCCGTAACTCTGACAGATAACATAAAGCTATTATATTATTATTATTATTATTATTATTATTATTATTATTATTGTTGTTATTGTTATTGTTATTGTTATTGTTATTGTTATTGTTATTATTATTATTATTATTATTATTATTATTATTATTATTATTATTATTATTATTATTATTATTATATTATTATTATTATTATTATTAGAGTGGTGTGTCCGTGGCGCAAGCGGTTAGACGCTCGCCTCTCACCGATGGGTCCCGAGATCGAGTCTCGGTCACTCCATGTGGGTTTCATGATGAATAAAACGGAGCTTGGGCAGATTTTCTCGCATTTTTCCCTGTCACAATTTCATTCCACCATTTCTCCAAACTCATCTCATTCATTTCGTTCATCTGCCCCTGTGATGGTGCGTCAGGCGTGGTCGGCCGGCACCCTTGTCATTTACAGACCTCTATATAGGGCCTAAGGGGTCCATCTCAGCTCAATCCTCGACCCGACCCTGAATTGGACACGAGTTGAGGATATTTTATTTATTATTATTATTTATTATTATTATTATTATTATTATTATTATTATTATTAGCGTATTGTCTTGTCACGCAGCGGGCCCGTGTTCGATTCCCGGTCGGGATAGGCTCCTTGCTGAGGTTTTTTTCGGGGTTTTTCCTCACCTATAAGACAAATGTCAGGAAGCTTAGGGTCCAACGGTCCCCGAAAATCATCCGGTCATCATCATCATCATTATCATCCTTATCATTATCATCATCCTTCACCGGTGTGGAAAACAACGGGAAGCTACCATACCTATAATTCCCTAATAAAGTTGCAAAGCATAGCATGAAAATGCTATGATTGCAATGAAAGACCTGCCCTCGGGCGGAATTACTATGGATGGATGGATTATTATTATTATTATTATTATTATTATTATTATTATTATTATCATCATCATTATTAAACTAAATATCCTGATATGTTAAAGGGAAAATATAGGCTTACAATCACAAAAAAAAATATTACTGTTTTTTTGTTAACTCTAGTCTATGTAGCCTATAGAATGAAAATATAACATTTCTCTCTCTCTTCCTATCTGACGAGGTACAAGATTACAGGCTATATAACATGAATCCAGGTAATCACTGCTGGTGTAGGATGCTAATGAGATTCGTGACAGGTGCCATTAATCAGAGGGGATTTACCGCAAGTAAACTCCTGCTGACGTACACACGCCGAGACGGCAATTTTATAATCAGTTCTAAAGGACAAGGGAGAATTGCTGTGTTTTTGTTTAATAACTGCTATTAAATATATATTGTTTTATCTTTGTGAAGTATCATTTGAAAATTGGCCGTTAAAATGAGATGGGGGAGGGGGGTGAACAGCAAAAACTTACCGAATTTCTCAGCAAGTCGAATTTATGGCTCGATCTATTTATTCAATTCATGAGAACGGCAGAGATGAATACTTTAAGAGCCATAGTAAACAAAACAAGATTTGATAGAGTTAGGGACCAGGATGTGAGGGAGGAATGCAAAATATCATAGATGTTGAGACATTTATTACATCAAGGTAAAAGGAATGTAATGCCCACGTGGACAGAGCTGACGATACGAGGCTTATTAAAGCAGCGAAAAAACTAACGTCCTAGAGCATAGCCGTCCAAACTACGGCCCGCCATGGCTTTTCGTATGGCCCGCGTAAGGAATGAAATAAAGAAATTAATTATATATTTTTAATTTAGATTTTAAAATGTAACGTCTAGTTTGGACATCCCTGTGTGAAATTCATCTCTCTGGAATGTGGATTTGAGGTGTCACCGCTTCTCTTGACAAAGTAATAGAGATGATTCATCCCTTATGTACCGTTTTCTTCCCCACTCCAAACTTTGAACATTAATTGTTTCGCCTGTTATATTGTCAAACAAACAGTAGCCTGTGCACGGACTAGTTGTAAAAATAGTGTTAAAGCGAGAAAATACTTAAAAAACCACAAAGTTGATTCCGAGTGTAGGGAGTTTAACTAATCCTGGACCAGCAAGTACTTCGTGAAGGAGCATGGAAACAAAGTGTTATTTGTAACGATGTTATTGCAGTTGTGAAAGAATATAACATTAAAAGACATTACCAAATAAAGCATAGTCATTTTGATAAATTTGATGGAGATGAGCGTACTGAAAAAGCGAACGAGCTCCTTTCTAAAGTTACGGCCATCAGCAGTTATTAATTCAGGGTGGTGGTGTAAGACAAATGTTACCGAAGCGAGTTATGAAGTTTCGAAACTAATTGCTGAAAACGGAAAACCGTTTTCTGATGGCGAATTTGTGAAAAAGTGTCTGATTGCTGTTGCCAAGAAGTTGTTCCGGCCCGCGATCAATTGCACAATCAGTTATTGGCCCGGCCCATTAAAAAGTTTGGGCGGCTCTGTCCTAGAGGAAGAAGAGAAGTGGGCAGACCCCTCAAGAGATGGAATGAGATATAATCATCATTGACATAGTGTGAAAATAAACAGGCATACGCTTATAGTAAATAATAATAAGAAGATGGTCTGGTTTACATTTTTTGATAATTAAATCGTATGCAATTGAATCATATTGCGAGAAAATAATATATGGTGGCCATAGAGTGATTTTTAATTACGGCTTTCAGGTAAACCACACTGATCGGATTTCGCTGATCTTTTTGAGAAGCCTTTCTAGTTTCATTTCAAGAGCATATGCAGAGTTTCGTTGCGAAAAATCGAAAATAGCTGTCCGTAGAGTGATTTTTATATGTTCGCTTCAGGTGAACCCCCACTTCTAATGGTCAGATTTTGCTGCTTCTAACTCAACCTTATTTTTCTTTTTTGTCATTTTTCTTTCCTACCTTTAGTTTTTATATGTACGACATATATAAAACTAAAACTGAACTCCATGGCGCGACAGGCCTAGAACGCCCTTGGCCTACCAACCGGTTGCTAGTCTCACATTACACCGTACAAACATTTAAACTTACACTCATCCTTCACAAAAAAAAATACAAATGCGTATGTTCTTGATACAGTACTGGCGCTTCCAAAGATGGTGGTATTTTTTTATTTTATTTTATCTGATAGAGTTAAGACCGTAAGGTCTTCTCTTCCACTTCACCCGGGTTAAATTATACATATAATTACAATTATGAATTATCTGCATGTTGATTAATGATACATAATAGGTAGGCCTATAGGCTACATAGACTAGAGTTAACAAAAAAACAGTAATAATTTTGTTTTGTATTGTAAGCCTATATTTTCCCTTTACAGAGACTTAGGCGCTCTCCCCCTACAGGGAAGAATTCGAACCATACTAATTTAGCTACACTTGTTTTCGTATAGATGTCATTCTGAGTGGTATGTGGTCAGCGTTCTGCCTCATACTGACATCTAGGAAACCAAGGTAGTACTAGGACGGGAAAATTCGGTAAATTTTGCTTAGAGGCCTTTTCATTCAGGCTTAAGGATTTTTTACGAGCCTGAAAATCTTCAGACTCGAGACCCACGGCTTAAAGTCCCTCCCGGAGGACTTGCTCCTTGGATTTTTCCGTTCTAAAAAATCCATCGACCCCCGGCCGGGTTTGAACCCGCGACCCTCGGGACCAGAGGCAAGGAGCATAACCACTAGTCTACCGCGGCCGACAGTAATAATAATAATAATAATAATAATAATAATAATAATAATAATAATAATAATATCCATACATCCATAGTAATTCTACCCGAGGGCAGATCTTTCACTGCAATCATAGCATTTTCATGCTTTGCTTTGCAGTTTTACTAGGGAATTATACGTGTGGTAGCTTCCCGTTGCTTTCCACACCGAAGGATGATGATGATGGCAATGGTAAGGACGATGATAATGATAAGGATGATGATGATGGCCGGATGATTTTTGGGGACCGTTGGGCCCTAAGCTTCCTGACATTTGTCTTACAGGTGAGGAAAAACCCCGAAAAAAACCTCACCTAGGAGCCTGTCCCGACCGGGATCGAACCCAGGCCCGCTGCGTGACAAGGCAGCACGCTACTTCGAGACCACAGCGGTGAACAATAATAATATAATAATCCTTAATTTGATTACGTAAGTGGCTTGGTAAAGAAAGTGTAAAATATTAAGGAGTAATAAAAGTATATATGAAGTTCCGAAGCTGATGTCCATTTGCCCTGGTTGTATTTATTATACCAACATTTATTTTTTTAAACATCCAGAAGTCTACATGTATGTCCAAGAATGGAATCCCAAATGACATGTTTCACTACCATCCTCATGGAAAGAGATATTCGGGTCGTCCGAAGAAGAGATAGTTTGAAAATTCAGCCTTGAGATCGTAAATCAATTATTGAAATACGTATTAGTATTTCGGCACTGTAAAAAGTAGTTACGGTAAATTTTTATTAAAAAATTAATCACATATTTTACTGTTTTCTTTCTCCTTGAATTGCATATTTTGTCACGTGATTACACATGCATATTTTATGATCTTATAGCAAATGAAAATTTTAATTTCATTTGCAAATCTAGATAATCTGAGATGGATAATAGCTAACTGTCCTCAATATAAATTGTGTTATGTTACAAATATGTTTAAATGACTGAAACATAGGCCTATACATTTTTTATTCAATGCTACCACGTTGTCATTTTTTACATTCTGGTATTCTCTCCTGGCATGGTGTTACTGTAACAAACTTCTGAGGTTGGGGCGTCTGGAGATACGCTCCCCCTATGATAGGTGATGATGATGGTAATGATGCGCCAGGAGATGCCTTAATCCTAAACTTTAATTAATATGTTAATGATGGCCAGATGATGTTCGGGGACCGTTTGGGCCTTAAAGTTTGCTGGCATTTGTCTTATAGGCGAGGAAAAATCCTCAGAAAAAAAAAATAGGAAACTTGTTCCGACCGGGGCCGCTGCGTGACCAGGCAGCACGCTACCTCGAGACCACAGTGTTGTACTAAATTAATATGTAGCAAAATAGGATTTATGTCTAGGTATTTTATTTTTAATTTAGTATTGTTACAAACTTTATGACTTAGGGAAATGTTTGGACCAAAGATGGATGAACAGGCGGGTAAATCCAGAAGATTACGTAACAGATTACATAACAGCTACATGATATTTATAAAAAATCAGATGTAATAAAAACAGTTAAGCCTCTTACACTCGATGGCCAGGACATGTGGCACGAATGGAGAATGTGAGAGGAATGGAAAATAAAAAATAAAAATAAAAAAGTTGGAAAATGCCCATTGGTAAGATAAGGAGATGGGAGAATAATATTAACTATAATTTTCATCCATCCATAGTAATTCTGCTCCATGGTAGGTCTTTCGCTGCAATCATAGCATTTCCATGCTATGTTTTGCAGCTTTACTATAGGGAAAATTATAGGTGTGATAGCTTCCCGTTGTTTTCCACACCGATGAAAAATGATGATGATGGTCGGATGATTTTCGGGGACCGTTGAGCTCCAAGCTTCCTGACATTTGTCTTACAGGTGAGGAAAAACCTCACCCAGGAGACTGTCCCGACCGGGGATCGAACCCGGGCCCGATGCATAACAAGGCAGCACGCTACCTCGAGACCACAGCGGTGGACAACTATAACTTGGGGGAGATGAATTATACAGGAAATGAATGGAAAATATTAGCTCAGGATAGGAATGTTTGGAGAGTTTATGTCCTCGCGGTCATAAACCTCCGCATTCGATTCAGTGAGTTAGTTAGTTAGGAACTTTAAAATTAACCACGGAGTAAGTTGACTCATATGATAGCGCTTGAGATTCGTGTTCGGGAGGTACAGGATTAAAACCCAAATACCTACCACCTGACCTAGGCTTCTTTTCTTGGTTTTCGTCAGACGTCAAGACTGATGCTAGATTGTAATTTCATTATCAGGACCAATTTACTCAAAATCACAATTTCATAGAATAAATAATTTCTTTTATCCAATTCCCCAAGTTGTCATTTCGTCATTTCTGGTATTCTCTCTTGGCATTGTTGTATTGTAACCCACTTCTGACGTTGGGGAGCCTAGAAGCGGGGTTACACTACCCCAATGAAATGATAGGTGATGATGATGGTAATGATGCGCCAGGAGAAGCTTTAATCCTAAACTTAATCCAACTAGGCGAATATGATAATGATGGCAAGATTAGGGAAAGTATTTTAGTTGATTGGGAAATGGGGTATACTAGACACAGAACCATTGCGTCTGTATTCTGTTCACTCTTGTATGCACCGCAGCTGTGCACTAGACTGCGTTCCTGTCTTGCGCCGTCACATCGCATGTACACTCCGGTTTCACTTAACTATAGTCTCTCTGGTTTAACTTTACGACAAATTTGTAGAATGAGACAACTGTACTCACCTCTATCTCTCTCGCACCACTGTTTTTACGGTTTTTCTTCACCAAATGTTAATAGGGGAAAGGGGGGAGGAAAACTGACAACAGGGTGGGTTCTTTCTTTTGTATCTGGACTAAAATTGGTCAACGATCTACCCTTGTATCTCCATCTCTCTCTCTCTCTGTCAAGTTAAGCCAGCTATACAATAGTGCTCACTATATGGAGAAGACTACATAACAATGAACTACATGGTCTTTATAAGAAGCCAGATATAATAAGAACAGTTAAGTCTCGTAGACTGCGATGGGCACGACACGTTGCACGTATGAGGAATGAAAGACTTGCATGGAAGCTTTTTGTAGGAAAGCCAGAGGGAAAACGCCCAGTTGGTAGACCAAGAATGAGGTGGAAGAATAACATTAACTATGATTTGAGGGAAGTAGATTATACAGGGAATGATTGGAAAGCATTAGCTCAGGATAGGGATGTATGGAGAGCTTATGTCCGTGCGGTCATGAACCTGCGGGTTCGATAGTGCCAGTGAGTAAGTAAGTAAGTAATACAGCACTACAATGTCAACCCAGGTACTTTTCCCTGTTCGGAGACCGTCTGGGCATTAAAGTTTCCTGACATTTGTTTTACAGGTGAGGAAAAACCACGAAAGAAACCTCACCCAGGAAACTTGACCCGACCGGGAATCGAGCCTGGGAGCGCTGCATAACAAGGCAGCACGCTACCAACCAGTAGAATTAAAAAAAACGCACAGACTACTGGATACATGAAAAGATTCTAGATGCGTTTCAGATGTTAAAGCGTGTATAAATAAGAATAAAGAAATATATTAATTCCACGTAAAATTTGAACATAACATGTGAAAATTAAAGTTTCTTCTCTGCATCGCAAAGTGATATATGGGCTATTGAAAAGGTTTTCAAGTGCCTACATACCAAAATATTGTAGAATATGAACGAACTCATAAGTAACAAATAATTGTTTATTTTAATTAAAACTCTTACACCACGCAGAAGGTTAGTTGTTACGTCAGTTACTTTTATTTTGTATAATTAGTGACTATAGTTTATTAAAACATAAATCTCTAAACATGTATATCGTAACTCATATATATAGCCTACAACATTCGCAATTGCATGTTGAAATGAAATTGAAAACATCACAGAGATTATTATTTTATTCTAACTTTGTAAAATATGTCATTCTTCAGTTGACGTCAATTACAAATATAAAACGTACACTTAATTAAAATTATTAAAAATGGAAAGTCCATCTTTTCTGACAAATGAAAACTTATCTTCATATTTAAAAATTCAATCTACATATGTTTGGTTCTGAATCACGCAACGGATCTTTATGAAAATTTGTACCTACATATTATCAAGTCCACCGCTGTAGTCTCGAGGTAGTGTGCTGCGTTGTCACGCAGCGGACCCAGATTCGATTCCTGGTCGGGACAGGCTCCTGGGTGAGGGTTTTTTCGTTTTTTTTCTCACCTGTAAGTCAAATGTCAGGAAGCTTAAGGCTCAAAGGTCCTCGAAAATCATCCGGCCATCACCATCATCCTTATCATTATCATCATCCTTCACTGGTGTGGAAAGCAACGGGAAGCTACCACACCTATAATCCCTAGTAAAGCTACAAAACACAGCATGAAAATGCTATGATTGCAGTGAAAGACCTACCCTCGGGCAGAATTACTATGGATGGACATATTATCAGATACGGCGAGTGTTTAGTCGCTGTTTATTATTCTCTAAAACCATTAAGTGTAAGAGTTCACCTGAAACTAAGATTTAAAAATTACTCAAGCGGCCGCAATTTCCTATGTTTCACAACAAAACTCAATATATGCTATTAAAATAAACACATCTGGGCCCATGCCTCCACCCCTTGGGATACCTCGGTCAAAAAACGATACTCCCATGTCCCAGACTTGTCCTCCCTATCTACTTCGCGTCCACATTCAAGAGTTCTCGGCCTAAAACCAACACCTCTAGGGAGAAGGTGTTAGAGTTGCAACTTCAGGGAATTGCTGAGCTACATAGTACGTCAGGTCGCTCATTCCTGACGACCCCACAGTTGGTCCACGGGCTCCTCGAGCCTAGCCGGGAGGACTGCTGTCACAGATCCACCGACCGTTCCCCTGTTCTACCTCCAGGGACGCATCTTGCAGCCGTTGTGAGACCGGCTAAGGCTTGAATCCTCAAGCTCCGCAGTGTGAGACTTTAATACATCCAGGTGCTCATCTCCTAGTGACCCCACAGTTTGTCCACGAGCCCGTAGGCTAAGCCGGGAACCAGCACATTTGCTCCCCTCTGCACTGGTCCGAGCCGTTCCCTGGTGTGCCCCCAGGGACATGTCCTGTTGCAGTTGTGGTCCAGCACGGAGCTCGCAAGCTCCAACAGGTGAGCAATAGTACGACAAGGCGCTCAACTCCTGCCGACCCTACTAATGGTTCACGAGTCCCTTGGAATTAGCCGGGAGGACTGTCTAGCAGATCCACCGACCTTTCCCCCAGTGCACCACCTGGGGACGTGTTTTGTTGCTGTAGTGGGTCCAGCCTGAGCATTAGTAGGCCTACGTCAGGTCGCTCAACTCCTGACGACCTCACAGATTGTCCTTGGGTCAGTCGGTCCCGGAGTCGGCGCTAATCCCACACCAAAAGACCGCGCTTCCTCCTTTTCCGAGCTTACTGACCTGGTGGTAATTCCCAGTATTACGTCCGGTATTGTCCCAACCAGCCCGTTCGCAAGATTAGGCCTAGTCGTGCAGCTGCTGTGAGTCCAGCCCACTGAGCAATGTAGGCATCCAGGGTGCTCATCGCCCATGGTGCCCCCACAGAGGTCCTCGGGTTCATTGAACCAAGAGAAAGGAGCTTCTGATCTCCAGTCTCCCACCACCTCGCCACGGCGGCCGCGGATCCCGCTGTGGGCCAGGATATGTGAGGTTTGACAACAGGTCGCTCATTTTCCCCCTGTTGACCCCACTTATGGTCCATGAGTCCATCGGACTAGGAAGGGAGGACTGACTAGCAGATCCACCGACCTTTTCTCAACTACGCCACCAAGGGGACGCGATTGGCTGCCGAAGTGGGCGCAGCACGAGCTATGTAGTACGTCAGGTCGCTCGTGTCCTGACTATCTCACAAATGGCCCGCGGGTCCGGTCTGGACCTAGCCGGGATGAATGCAAGGCAAACCACCGACCATTCCCCTATCCGCCACCCGGGACACGCCCTGTTGCTGTTGTGAGCACAGCTGGGGCCCGAGAACCGGACCCCCAGGGATTAAAATAAACACAGGTAGATGTTGCCCAAAAATCAAAGAAACCCGGTCACTTGAAATGGGGGTTTCCTAGGAATCCGAAATTAAAAATTGTAGCAACCGTCATGTTTGGTTCGCCGCAATGTATATGTTAAAATTTAATTAACCTGTAATTTTCTTTTAACTTACTCAACTAAAAGTAAAATTTATTTAGGCGTCTGTTATTCGCTAGTATATAAAAATGGGAAAACGTAGTATCCTACTATCTGAAGGCTAAAAAAAATTGAAATTTTATATAATTTTGTTGCAATTGTTACGTCAGTTACGTGGAATTCACCAATAATAACAAATCATGGTTGGTTGGTTAACAAAATTGCATCCCGCAGATTTGAATTAGCAAATGAATATAAATGTCAAGTATATTACATATTGTTGCATAGTACTCGTGTCCTTGCCAAGGTCAATTCAGTGCGCGTGGAACGATTTTCATTCATCATACTTACCTCAATACAATATTCATAATAAAAAATATCGACTTTGTTCAGATAAGAGATTTTGAAATAACTTTAAATTTACCTTTTCACCAAATATTTTCTTAAGCATTAATGTGCGCGCGCGCGCGTGTGTGTGTGTTATAAAATATGTAGTCTAATGTAACAGCCATTAATATTTTCAACAGAGGCTTCTATATTTGATGATAATAATATGGCATTTAAAGTAGATGTGTACAGTATCATTATTGTTGCGATGTGCCAAGTACGCGCAATGGCTTTAGCCTGGACGTAAGTCGGGCTAGTAAAGCCTCATGTACATAACAACCCAACAGAAGAGCTCGGATTTATCAACTTCAGTTAAGAGTTATAATAACAACGTACTTTGTCGCAGATTTTGTTTTTGACAGCTTTTAAACAAGTTTGAATTCACACGCATTGATTCTTTTTGTGGAATAATGAATTGAATCTTGCGCTTGATTTGAGAGGTTACCGGTCATCGACTTTCTTCCAGTTCGCCGCGCAAAATAATATCATTGTTCTTTTTAATTCGATATACACCTCTCTGATTACGGAGTAAAGTAGAGATATAAAATAACACTGGTCAGCATGATTTTTGTCTCATGAGTACCAATAGTTGTACTTAATACAGTTGTTTTATCGTGTTTTCAAATATGTATTCGCAATTTCTCCATCACTCACAGTTTTTTGTATTTCAATTTCAATTAATGGATTTAATAATTATTTTGTAATAAACGCTATTTCGTCCATTTATCCATTGTAAAATAAAACCAAATAAGCTAACTCAAATGGTTTTCAGCTATGGAAAAGAGATATCAAGGCAAATGGAATCCTAATATGCTGGCCGATTATTGTTGGACCATCAAGAGGGATGCTCCACAGGCGAAATATAGCAGAAAATCGTAATTTCTTACTTTCTAGGTGAGTCCGAATGTTCGAATATTTTGTAGTTACGAATGTAGAAAATATTAAAGTGTTTGAAATTATAATTGCCTGTCTCTCTCGGAAACCTTGCGTGATGGAGAAAAACCGATATCATATTTGAATTGTGGAGAAAAAATACTATCAGAATCATATATTTTCTTTCTGAGACAAAAAAAAGAGTTTATTTTTTGTTGCTCAGTGTAATTATCCTAGATTATAAAAGTTGTATCAATTTGTTTTTTAAGATTTATTATTTTTAAATAATATCAATAATTGTCTCAGACGCAACGGGCCCGAGTTCGATCTTCGGTGGGAACATGTTTCACAGAAGAGTTTTTTTTTTTCAAAACAAATGTCTGGAAATTTTAACGAACATATACTCCATGTGACCATCATTATCACCCTACCATATTCGTCTTATTTAGTAGACTGAATGTAAGAGTGAATTATATTTCTTGCATGAAATATTAATGTTTGCTCGGAGGTACCTCTGTCATCGTCCTGATCACTCGTCCTTACGTGGTCAAAAAAGGATGTACATGTTTCAGAGTTAAAAATCATCTCCTGAAAGTTTTTGTTTCTGTAAAGTCCGGAAGGCAGAGAACATAAAAATTCATATAAAGGAGATGTTAAACTAAGAAAAAAGAAGGAAATCTCATATAGTGGGTAAAAGTAGCACCACGGTTCCCCCAGTAGACGGTGTCGGCGAAGTAATACCTTATGCAAATTTCTGTATAATGCAACTGGAACTTAGCTCGGAATTTGTATTGTTTCTTCGTATTTTGGAATATAAGGCCTAGGCCATCTAGTGGGATCCATATCTAATATATAAAAATGAATGTTCGTTCGTTTGTTTGTTTGTTCATATTTTATGTGCGGCCATATACCGTTCATCCGATTGTGATAGGGTTTTTTGCAGAATGTTCAGGAGATTCTCGAGATGAACATATTCTATAAGATAGTTGTGATACTCAACTCCTACATCCTAAAAAATTGCCCTTTGTAGTGGAAAATGTGAAAAAAGTAGCTCTTTGGACGTTTAAATGGCTTACGCTGCCTAAACTATAACAAGTACACAAAATTAATGTACACGGAATTGAATATCTCCAAAAGCTCTACAAAAAAAGTTCGCAACAGCATAATTATGTTTCTCTTGGATAACTCACAATAACCATTTTTGTCTTTCATTGATGCCAAGAAGATTGAGACAAGTACGTAGATTCCTGTGAAAGCATAGCAGCAGCACATGGTGAGTATTCTTTTACGCATAACTCACAATAACGAATTTTGTCTTTTAGCTCATTTATGCCAAGTAGATCGAGATAAGTAAATTCCCGGGCCAAACAGGGTAATCAGTACGGGGAATCTTAATATAATTACGATATACATTTTTAATTATTTTTCATTTTACTTATTCAACTAATCATAAGAAGTGCATTAATTTTTGTCTTTCAGCTCATTTATGCCAAGAATATCGGGATGAGTAGATTCTCGGACAAC
This sequence comes from Diploptera punctata, assembly GCA_030220185.1. Taxonomy (NCBI): domain Eukaryota; kingdom Metazoa; phylum Arthropoda; class Insecta; order Blattodea; family Blaberidae; genus Diploptera; species Diploptera punctata. Next base: position 200,297 of record JASPKZ010001951.1, on the reverse strand, counting down.
GCCGGGTAAATAGCACGGGGTGTCTAAAAATAATTACGATATAAATGTTTCCTCCTACTTATTTAACTAAACATAAAACACATTAATTTTCGTATTTCAGTTCATTTCTGTCAAAAGATCGGGATAAATAGATTCCCGGGCAACGCCGGGTAATCAGCACGGGGTATCTAAATAAATACAAATTTATAATTATTTTCCCTTTTGCTTATGCAACTAAACATTAAAGCACATTAATTTTTATTTATTTAGGCGTAGTAGCCCACGCCGGGTATATCTATCACGGTCATTTTTCGGTATATATTACGTAAGATAATTGAATATTTTTAATTTTTGAAAATACTTCCATGAGATCAACATCAATGGTTGTATTCATTCATAATTCTTTAAAATTCAGAACGCAATGAATATAATATTCTATTCTATAGTGTTCTACCCCAGGGTAGGTCTTTCATGCAATAATTGCATTTTCATGCTATGCTTTGCAGCTTTACTAAGGAATTATAGGTGTGGTAGCTTCCCGTTGCTTTCCACACCGAGGATGATAATGATAATGATGATGGCCAGATGATATTCGGCGACCTCAAAACTACCTGACATTTGTCTTACAGGTGAGGAAAAACCCCGAGAAAAAACCTCACCCAGAAAGCATGTGCCGACCAGGAATCGAACCCGGGCCCGCTTCGTGACAAATCAGCACGCTACCTTGAGACTACAGCCGTGAACTAAATATCATAAGAGAATACAAAATAAATGGAAATGACCCTTACAAAAAAAAAGTCCAAACATACCTCCCATAATATACAGTAATATTGAACTAGGAAGACAATCCATAAGGATAACCAGAAGGAGATGAAATAGACCAAATGAGCTAAATTATAAAGCAAATGACTGTAATTTTTTCCAATATTGGTAGCCTATATAATTTAACATATAACACACATCATTTGGTCATCATAACAAATAACACTGAGTAACTAAATAGAAACTTTTTTTTTTGTCTCGGAAAGAAAAATGTGATTCTGATATTATTTTTTCTCCTGAATTCAAGTATGATATCAGTTTTTCTCCATCACGCAAGGTTTCCGAGAGAGACTCTAATAATTTCTACATTCGTAACTACACAATATTCGAACATTCGCACTCACCTAGACTCACCTAGAAAATAAGAAATGACGATTTTCTGCTATATTTCGCCTGTGGAGCATTCTTCTTGATGGTCCAACAATAATCGGTCAGCATATTTGAATTCCATTTGACTTGATATCTCTTTTCCATAGCTGAAACCGTTTGAGTTAGCTCATTTGGTTTTATTTTACAATGAACAAATGGACGAAAAAAGTTTATTAAAAAAATGATTATTTAAATCCATTAATGGAAATTGAAATAAAAAAACTGTGAGTAATGGAGAAATTCCGAATACTTATTTGAAAACACGGTAAAAAAGTGCATTAAGTACAACTATTGGTACTCATATCCTTCCGGTTTTGAATCTTTGGAGACTTGAAAGCAAGTTGATTTCCTACCAATCGGTTGCTAGCCGAAAAGTAGTAAGTCCAGTGGTGGGGCTGCCACCTAAAGCCTCTGGACAGGCATGAAGGAGGATTAGCATTTACTCTAATCCTGATGTAACAGTTATACCGCTGTGACTCGGGCCCCAGAGCCTCGTTTGTTATAAACAGGTTGCACCACGGAGATGAAATTTCTGCGACGAACTGCAGGTTATAGCCTTCTAGACCACCAAAGAAATTCAACAATAGCCAGAGAGTTAAACATCGTATCTATATCTGAATACCTCCAAGAATATAGAAACAATTGGCTAGCCCATATTCAGCGCATGGATCGTCACAGAATACCAAAACAAATTCTTCACTACATTCCTCGAGGCAGAAGATCTGTGGGTCGACCTTTTCGGAGATGGCGGGAGACCGTAACTGGCCACTGGACTTAGGCCTAATACTTGAAAGGCAGATGATGATAATTGGTACTCATGAGACAAAAATCATGTTGACCAGTGTAATCATTCCCCATGTTTAATATGAAAGTGAAGCGTGTGAAATATGTGTTTAGTTGTAATGTTGTGATGTGTCGGAGGAGGCCCTGACATTGAGCTGATCACTCATTCGAATAGGCCTCCATGTCCTTGTGTGGTCTAAGAAGTATGTGTGTGATTCACTGTTTAAAAAAATCCCTTTCGCGGACAGTCATGCCCATGTAATGCCCGGATGGCATGTGGCGTGTATAAAGGACCTATAAGGTGAGAGGTTAAACTGAGATAAAGAAATAAAGAAAACACCATTTCAAATTGTTTAAAACTTATATTTCATTACTTTCCATTCGTTTTATGGGCAACCTCTCTTTTCAAATATCTTTAACTTTATCTTGTTTAATAATTTGTAACTTTGCATTATGCGGAATGCCCTTTTTTGGCGGGATTTTATTCTAAGGACTTAATTCTAGAAATAGTTTCGTTAAGATATTTAAATGTCTTTGGTTTATTTTATTGTCCTGAAATACTTTATAAAACTGAATCAAACTGAAAATAAATGTTGCATCAACATCGAATTATTGCCGGTGTACTTACTGCTGATTGCCTTGAAGAGATCTAGGCCTATAGTTTTTTCTTTAGACCGTGTGAATAAAACGTAAAATAACGCCTTCCGAGGCAACTATTGACGTCAATACTCAAAAAATAAATAATCCATTTAAAAGTAATTTAAGATATTATCCTTGAAATATTATATTAATATTATCCTTGTTTCAAACATAAAAAAACATGTAGGCCTCTGTATATACAGAGTGCTTAAGAAAGGACTTTACAAGTTTATTTATTTATTTATGTATTTATCTGATGGAGTTAAGACCATAAGGTCTTCTCATCCACTTCACCAGGGTTAAATTTTATATATATATATATATATATATATATATATAAATTATGAATTATCTAGGCCTACATGTTGATTAATTATTACATAATCGGTATAGGCTTCACAATATAGAGTTGACAAGGGAAATAAAGAAAAATAGTAACAGTAATAATAATAATAATAATAAGAATAATAATAATAGATAGATAGATAGATAGATAGATAGATAGATAGATAGATAGATAGATAGATTACATCGGTTGATTAATGTCTTTGACATCGTCCGATTCCCAATAGCCAATTTTGTCGGTCCATCCAATCTCCTGGTTGTAGATGTTTCTCCTTCATGTATAAGTATATTCCCTGACTCCAGGAGGTTTTAGGTCTTCCTCTGCCTCGTCTTCCCTCAGGTTTTCATTCCAAATCAGATTTTGGTAGCCGATCCTCTTCCATTCGCTTGACATGTCCGCACCATCTTAATTGCTGAGTTTTAATATAATCTAAAATAGTGTCTTCAATCTTCAATAATAATAATAACAATAATAATAATAATAATAAATTGGTCCGCCTCTTCCTTGGCCTCCGCGCTCTCCTGACTTAAACCCACCAGATTTTTATTCGTGAGGACATTTGAAATCTCTTGTTTATGAAACTCCAGTTCAAGATGTAGAGACTCTTCGTGCTCGTATTCTGGAAGGCTGCAAGACAATACGAAATTCTCCAGGTCTATATCAGAGCATTAGAGAAATCCATGCGACGGCGGGTTGATGAATGCGTTAGAGCTAATGGAGAAAATTTTGAACATTTTCTGTGATTTCCTGTTTCCCCACAGTTCTGTTATTGAGTGTTCTTGTATGGGCCCTGGGGGTCCGTTTATCGGGCCCCAGCTGTGCTCACAACAGCAACAGGGCGCGTCCCCGGGTGGTGGATAGGGGAACGGTCGGTGGTTTGCTTGCACTCCTCCCGGCTAGGTCCAGACCGGACCCGCGGGCCATTTGTGAGGTCGTCAGGACTCGAGCGACCTGATGCACTACATAGCTCGTGCTGCGCCCACTTCAGCAGCAAATCGCGTCCCCTCGGTGGCGTAGTGGGGAAAAGGTCGGTGGATCTGCTAGTCAGTCCTCCCTTCCAAGTCCGATGGACTCGCGGACCATAAGTGGGGTCAACAGGAGACGAGCGCCCTGTTGTACTAAAGCTCAAATGTCCCGGCCCACAGCGGGAGCAGCGGCCGTCGTGGCGAGGCGGTGGGAGATTGTGGAGATCAGCAGCTCCCTTCTCTTGGTTAATCCCGAGGACCTTTGTAGGGGCACCATGGGCGATGAGCTCCCTGGATGCCTACATTGCTCAGTGGGCTGACTCACAGCAGCGGCACGACTAGGCTTAGTCTTGCGAACGGGCTGGTTGGGACAATACCGGGCGTAATGCTGGGAATTACCACCAGGTCAATAAGCTCGGGAAAGGAGGAAGCGCGGTCTTTTGGGTCTGGGACTTAGCGCCGACTCTGGGACCGAGTGACCCAAGGACAATCTGTGAGGTCGTCAGGAGTTGAGCGACCTGACGTACTATAGCTCAGGCTGGACCCACTTCAGCAACCAAACACGTCCCCAGCTGGTGCACTGGGGGAAAGGTCGGTGGATCTGTAGAGAGTCCTCCCGGTCAAGTCCAAGGGACTCGTGAACCATTAGTGGGGTAGGCAAGAGTTGAGCGCCTTGTCGAACTATTTGCTCATCTGTTGGAGCTTGCGAGCTCCGTGCTGGCCCACAACAGCTGCAGAAGGCGTCCCTGGGGGCACACCAGGACTCGGCTCGGACCAGTCCAGAGGGGAGCTACTGTACTGGTTCCTGGCTCGGCCTACGGGCCCGTCGACAAACTGTGGGGTCACTAGGAGATGAGCACCTGGATGTACTAAAAGTCTCACACTGTTGGGCTTTAGCCCTAGCCGGTCTCACAACGGCTGCAGGACACGTCCCTGGAGGCGGAACAGGGGAATGGTCGGTGGATCTGCGACAGCAGTCCTCCCGGCTAGGCTCATGGAGCCCGTGGACCAACTGTGGGGTCGTCAGGATTGAGCGACCTGATGTACTATGTAGCTCAGCAATTCCCAGAACTGCAAACTCCAACACTCTCTCCCTGGGATGTTGGTTTAAGGACCGTGAACTTGAACGTGGACGCGAACATAGGATAGGGAGGACTAGAACTAGGACTTGGGAGTATGGTCATGACGACCGAGGTATCCCAAGGGGTGGACGGCTGGGCCTAGATGTTCTTGTATGGGATTCAGCTCTAGAAAAGTGCTCTATAAAAGAAATAAATGATTTCCGGACCTATGTCAATATAAGACTTTTTAAGTTCTACATGTAAGAAATGTTTTTCCAAATGTTTGACATTCCTTTTTGTTACACCTGTATTATCTAATATATAAAAATGTTTGTTTGTATTTCATACGCTGTCATACCGTTCATCCGATTGTGATGAGGCTTCTTGCAAAATATCCAGGAAATTCCCGGGATGAACATAGGCTATAAGAGAGTTGTAATATTCAACTCATACACCCTTAAAAATCGCCCTTTGTAGTGGAAAACGTGAAAAGAGTAGCTCTTTGGACGCTTAAATGGTTTACGCTGCCTAAACCATAACAAATACACAAATTTAATGTACACAGAATTGAATATCTCAAAAAGCTCTAAAAAAAAGTCAAAGACAGCATATGTTTATCTCTTACGGATAACTCACAATAACCATTTTTTTCTTTCATTGATGCCAAGAAGATCGAGACAAGTACGTAGATTCCTGTGAAAACATAGCAGCATATGACGGGTATTCTTTTACGGATAACTCACAATAACGAATTTTGTCTTTTAGCTCATTAGGTAATTTAGTCTTCTAATCATAACTTCTGGGTCAACTAACCACAAATCTGTGTATAAAAAAAAAGAGTTAACTGTATCTCTCCATCGCCCCAACAAAATAATTTCCAAAATTAAGATAATAACCTCATCAATTAAACTTATAAAATTATAAAACTCTATAGGGTCTTATGCCAAGAAGATCGAAATAGGTAGATTCCCGGGCAACACCGGGTAATCAGCACGGGGAATCTTAAAAATAATTACGATGTTCTTTCTTGTAAGCCCATGTTTCCCTTAACAGAGATTTATGCGCTCTCCCCATAGAGGGAAGAATTTGAACCATGCTAATTTAGTTACACTTGTTTTCGTATAGATGTCACTTGAGTGGTCCGTGGTCAGCGTTCCGTATCATACTAACATATACGAAACCAAGGTAGTACTAGGACGGGAAAATTTGGTAAATTTTGCTTAGATGCCTTTTCATTCAGGCTTAAGGATCTTTTACGAGCCTGAAAATCTTCAGACTCGGGACCCACGGCTTAAAGTCCCTCCCGGAGGACTTGCTCCTTGGATTTTTCCATCCTGAAAAATCCATCGACCCCGGCCGGGTTTGAACCCGCGACCCTCGGGACCAGAGGCGAGGAGCATAACCACTAGTCCACCGCGGCCGAGATAATTGCGATATGCATTTCATTTTACTTATTCAACTAATCATAAGAAGTAGCTACATTAATTTTTGTCTTTCAGCTCATGTATGCCAATAAGATCGGGATGAGTAGATTCCCGGACAACGCCGGGTAAACAGCACGGGGTATCTAAAATTAATTACGATATAAATTTTTCCTTCCACTTATTCAACTAAACATAAAAGCACATTGATTTTAATTTATTTAGGCGTAACAGCGCACGCCGGGTATTAATAAGAACCTTGTAATTGAAAATTTGTATTTATTTTATGCGAATAAGATAATGACAATTTTATTCTGTTGGTTTTTTAATACTTACTATTTAACTATTTTTTATATAAGTCAGGCCAGCAATTTTTAACGTTTATTGTGAATTTCCACATGATAACCTTGGCCTTTAATGATACCTCTGCAATTGCTAATAGTAAAGATTGTTATGATTATGGTAATTATCGGATAAAATGCGTAAATCCACATTCCTCACTAATGAAGTCCGTTCTCTGACTTCATTTGTTTACATTTTTTAAACACTTGCTTTCTAATGAGAGTTCCTGGCTACCAAGGAAGAGGTTCCGGATTTGATTTCATAGAGAAATGGATATTTGTGAGAAGGAAATTAATCAGTTAATCACATTTCAGCAGGGTTTGAGTGAGCATTATACGAAGTATATGTAGGTAACGGAAAATAAAAATGTAAAAGCAAGAACAATAATTCATAAAGACAAAATGGAAAATAAGCAATACAAGAACATTTTATAAAATTATGTTAATGTTCTATGTAGAATTTTTGTGTCCACAGACGAAGTGAATGAAATCAGTAGGTATTTCACACGTCATGAGTGTTCTTTTATTCTCAGGTAGTAACTTATGTCATTGTATCGCTTGCAATTCCCAGTGCCCCCCTTCGTCCCATGCTTTCATTCTCTTCGTCTGTGGACTATACCGTACGTATTACCAGGGTATGACAGAAAACACAATGGTTTTATATAAAATCTTAACGGGAAGCTACAACACCTACACAATTCCCTAGTAAAGCTGCATGCATAGCATGAAAATGCTATGATTGCAGTGAAGGACCTGCCTTCGGGCAGAATTACTATGGATGGATTACTGTTCATATAACGTCTGAAATATTTGGCTGTATACATATAGGTATATTATAATAATATAGCCTCACTATGATGGTCGTCCAGCAGCTCGCTTTGTTTCCCCGCAGCTGTTATATACAGGATGATTCAAAATTGACTTTACAACTTTACAAGCTAATAGAAATTTATTTAGAAGACTTACAGAATTGGTTTTAATGTCATATGATAGCACAACTCATCAAGTTTTCACCGACATAGTTTTATAGTACCTAATTCTCTCACCGCGTGCGCTAACATAGTTCATATCAAAATGGCTGCTTTCACAGGTGCCGAGCGTGCTCGTTGTGTGTTTCTGTTCGAAGAAACTAAATCTGCGACAATTGTTCAGCGTAGATTTCGTACCCAGTATGGTAAGGATCCTCCTAGCATATCCAGATAAATCGTACCGTTGATAGTTTTTTCTTGGAAAAAGAAGGGGCCGTACACTTTAGTTTTACTTAGGGCACAAAACACATTCACTTTCGGGCTGTCACGTACGTGTTGCAGATGGAGATGTGGAGGTTCAGAGCCCCAGATCCTGCAGTTATGGGTATTTACTTTGCCACTGACGTGGAATGTAGACTCGTCGCTGAAGATTACGTGGTTCAAATACGTTTCATCTTCCTCAATCCGACCAAGCATTTCTGCACAGAAATCACGTCGAACCATCTTATTATTATCAGTAATGTGTTGCACCATCGAAAATCGGTATGGTTTCAAGTACAAACGTCTCCGTAGTATGCGCCAAATGGTTGGTTGTGAAATGCCAGTCTCCCGTGACGCACGCCGCGTTGATTTCCTAGGGCTCCGAGCAAAGCTATCCCTCACTTGTTCAACCACAGCTTCAGCCGTACGTGGACGGCCAGTATGCTTGGAATGACTAACAGAACAGCCAGTCCTAACAAATGTTTGGTGCTAAGAATAAATGATTGGCCTGCTAGGAGGATCCTTACCATACTGGGTACGAAATCTACGCTGAACAATTGTCGTAGATTTAGTTTCTTCGAACAAAAACACACAACGAGCACGCTCGGCACCTGTGAAAGCAGCCATTTTTATATGAACTACGTTAGCGCACGCGGTGAGAGAACTAGGTACTATAAAACTATGTCGGTGAAAACTTGATGAGTTGTGCTATCATATGACATTAAAACCAATTCTGTAGGTCTTCTAAATAAATTTCTATAAGCTTGTAAAGTTGTAAAGTCAATTTTGAATCACGGTGTATAATTAAATACAAAGCTGCCGACCACCGCCGCTATAATAATTCTGCACGCTAATCATTGTCAGGCATTGTCGCGCGGCACCCTCCTTTATATAAACGGGCAACTATCATAGTGAGGCGATAATGTCTTGTGTCCAATGATTAGAGTCCGGATGTTAGGCACTTAAAAAATTAAAAATAGGCAGTCAAAAAGGCACTGAAAATCATTAATATAAGCACTAAAAATTCAAAATAGGCTCTTACATAAAATGGACTACAACATAAATTTTTACAGCATTACGTAATGAATATAAAATATGATATCAATAGCATACGAAGATATCAGAGATGATTTTGGAACTTGTTTTGCCTTTTTTTTACAAAGAGTATACTTATGTTTTGCAGTGTAAGTGCTGCGAAATGTGGCACTTCTTCGCGCAATTCACTGAAATTTTATGTACTTTGCAAAACAATATCGAACCCTCATTTGAGAATATTTCCGCACCAAATTCTTTCACGAAATTGGTCAGTTTGTCTTTTACTGTTTTCCGTTCTTTAGACATCGTAAAACAACTGTTCTAAAGGTTAAAAAAAAGCCACATACACTTAACGCACTACTATGTATTTGAAGCACCTGTCTGAATTCAGTTTACCAACATCAAAAATAACATTGTCAGTCACTTAAATATTTCAGCACTAGGTGTGAGAGAGAGAAAGAAAGCAATCTACCCTCTTTGTCACTCAGCAATGTTTCTATTAATATAATGTACGGTTAAAAAACTATAATATAGTTACCTTGTAGGTCCGTCTCCTCAACTTAAGTTCTTTTAAAACTCTGTAGGCCTTTCGGGACTAGTCCCATCATCAGCAGAATGCATTAGGTCCGTTCTTGTTGACCCTTGTTGAAGCACTGACTTGGTTGTGAGAATTTTGTACAGAGGATTGTGTGGATTAGGTGTGTATTCATTGAGAATCAGGTTGCTGTTGATTTCTCAATGAATACACACCTAATCCACACAATCCTCTGTACAAAATTCTCACAACCAAGTCAGTGCTTCAACAAGGGTCAACAAGAACGGACCTAATGCATTCTGCTGATGATGGGACTAGTCCCGAAAGGCCTACAGAGTTTTAAAAGAACTTAAGTTGAGGAGACGGACCTACAAGGTAACTATATTATAGTTTTTTAACCGTACATTATATTACTGTGAACTAATACCTCAACGGAAAATCACCATGAATTTTACTAGTATCAATGTTTCTATTGAAAAGAAGTAAAGCTGTACTATAGAACTTTCCCCAAGCTTAGAGCCGGAGCATAATACAATGGGACATAGCTTAGGGCTATTTCGCTTAACGGGAATGCATGAGGTGAAAAAATACAATAGCCGGTACTTGTTATTTGACCTAACGGGAGTGCATTGAGGGGCAAGTTTGTCCATTTCAATTATTATCATCATCATCCTGCCAAGTATTAGTCCTAGAAGAACTGCTACGGCCTGAGAAAGCGGTTTTCGTGTCATCTTTTCATAGGTCGACCAAGTGACCGTTTCCCATTTGGACAGTAGTTCATTATTGCCTTGGGGATCCTGGATCTAGCCATTCTTGAGACATGTTCCTTCCAATTTAGCTGATATCTGGAGATGTAGTCCAGTATTGGTGACACATTAAGTTCTTCAAGGATTTCTACATTTTTTCTTTCGATCCCATTTGGTATAGCCAGCTGTTCGGCGCATAAATTTCATCTCACAAGCTGTTAGTCTGCTTTTATCTCTCGTCCTTATAGTCCACGCTTCACTCCCATAACGTAGGACTGGTCGAGCCATTATTTGATAAAGACGAGTACGACTTGATTTTTGCACTAATGCAACCCTCCATTTCAATTAATTTCATTGAAATACTTAGTTAATTTCGAGAAAATTTGACAAATAGGTATTGTAAGTTGAAATAGGCATTTATAGGCAAAATGAACTTCATGGAAAACAACTCTAGGGTCGTCGGTATGAACTTATATGAAGTCACTTTTACAATATCTATATTAAATAACTATAGGCATTTTCCCTAACATCCGGTCTCTACTAATGATTCTCTTTATTAATTTTTTCTGAAGTTTGTTTTTAGTTTTATTTTACAAAAAAAAAGTATGCTGAGTTTCAATTTCAAGACAAACAAGGGAACTCATAACCATTGAATGTCGAAACCAACCTTGAAATTTCTCCCAGAGAAGCGTTGTTATGGACGGCAATGAAAAATATGAATATAAGTGATAAATGGGTTAGGAGGATCTATAATAATACAAAAACTAAAGTAAAAATACAACATAATTTAACAGAGGAATTCACAGTGAATAAAGGCCTTAAGCAGGGATGCAGTTTGTCACCAATTCTTTTTAACATTTATTTAGACCACGCTCTTAACTTATGGTATAAAAAAATGTTCTGAAATGGGTATTCCTATAGGAGGAAAAGTACTGCAGTCATTGTTGTTTGCAGATGATCAAATAATTTTTGCAGGGGATGAAGATGATATGAAATATATGATAAATAAACCAATGGAAGAATATAAAAAATGGGGACTGAATATAAAATTACAGAAAACAGAATATATGTAAATCAATGGTAAAGAGAAAAATGTTTGCCTGAACCGGGAATCGAACCCCGAACCTTTAGCTTTCCGTGCTAATGAGCATTAGCACGGAAAGCTAAAGGTTCGGGGTTCGATTCCCGGTTCAGGCAAATCTGAGCATTAGCACGGAAAGCTAAAGGTTCGGGGTTCGATTCCCGGTTCAGGCAAAACTGAGCATTAGCACGGAAAGCTAAAGGTTCGGGGTTCGATTCCCGGTTCAGGCAAATCTGAGCATTAGCACGGAAAGCTAAAGGTTCGGGGTTCGATTCCCGGTTCAGGCAAAACTGAGCATTAGCACGGAAAGCTAAAGGTTCGGGGTTCGATTCCCGGTTCAGGCAAAAATGTTTCTCTTTACCATTGATTTACAATAATTTAATTGTGTTTATTAATTTACTTATTTCTATCATAGTAATAGCTTTAGCTTCCCAATATTAATTTAAGAATATATGTGTTTGGGAAAGGATATGGATGGCCTCATAATCGAAACAGGGGGGGGGGGAAAAATGTGATTTTTTTTTTAATATCTTGGGTCAATAATTACAAGTTTAGGTACCTGTGAGAGAGATGTACAGACTAAAATTGCAATGGCAAAAAATTCAACTAAAACATTACATGGAATAATTTGGAACAAAAATATCACAAGAAACTAAAATGAAAATTTATAAGAGCATAATACAGAATATTTTGTCATATGGAAGTGAAACTTGATCTTTGACGGAAGTGCAAAAAAATAAAATTAGAACAGTTGAATTTGATTATTTTAGAACAAGCCTCCAAAAAACAAGACAGGATAAAATAAGAAATGAATTCCTTTGGAGAGAAATGAATGTCACCACATCGGTTGTTAAGAGGATTGAAAATCAAACGCTTAAATGGTATGGTCATGTACAAAGAATGGAAAATGAAAGATGGCCAAAGAATATATACCAATGGTCACCCCCTGGATGAAATAAACGTGGCAGACCAAGATGGAAATGGAAAGCTTACGTCAGAACTATAATGGATGATAGGAATTTGGAAGAGGGAGATTGGAATGATAGAGATAAATGAAAACTGAAGAGGGCAAACCTATAAATGGGGGAAATCCGAAGAAGAAGAAGCGTTGTGATGCCTTTTTAATTGCAAGAGACCAAAATTCAGCACCAAAGTTCTCATTAAAACTACAAGGAAGTAATACAACTCCTGAATTGGTGAAATGGATAACCCTTACTAACTGCCCGCACGTTGCATCCCTCCACATAGCAACCTTGACAACCCCTGCCAGCATGACGTGTCCCGCACGAAAGGGGTCCACCTGCTTCGCACAGTGGGTTGCCATTGTTGAATTCTGGCTTCGATTTGTACCTTGCAGTTAAAAACGTTAAGATTTTTTTTGGACCCGTCCTTGGTACATCACAACGCTTCTCTGGGAGGAATTAAATATAGGTTTCGACATGCAATGGTTGGCAGTTCCCTTGCAAGTAAATGTATGTTAGTGAAATCACGGTTACATTATAATTAATTTGAGGGAGATAGATTATGATGTTAAGAATTGGATGAAACTTGTTCATCACAAACAATGAGTTTTATGTGAAGTTAGAATTCCTTAAAAGCCAATATTAATATAAAGTATTAAGTTTATTTTCATCCAAACCTTTTTCGAGGATATATATTGTGACCATTTTCTACCTATGGTTTTAACGTGGGCAATTTTATCACATGATTTATTTTCTTTTTGTTTTTCAAGAAAAATTCTGTTACGAAAACTAATTTTATAACTCATTTAAAGTTATTTATGAATAGCATAATGTTTTTGTCATGTATTGTTCTGTACCAGTACTTTTCAATATTTTGAAATGAGAGCTTTTAGGTGAAATTTTAATTTTAATTTATCTTGCGTTATTTTTGATGAGGCTATGAAATCTAATTAATAGTCTAGGATTAGATACCCTATTATCCATTGATGATTTCCTAGAGTTAGAGAAGGATTAAGATGAAATAATTGTTTCATTCTCATGTTGCCATCCATCTTGATGGATACCCAACAAGTACAGTTAAAGAAAGAAAATCACTCTAATTAAACATACGCCAAATTTGATTAAATGCTGATGTTATAAAAATTCCGCGTGTATGGAAATGAAATTTAATTATCTTTATTACACCTTCGTAAAGTTTATTTTTATTATTAATCATTAATAGTCCACCGCTGTGGTCTCGAGGTAGCGTGCTGCCTTGTCACGCAGCGGGCCCGGGTTCGATCCCCGGTCGGGGCAGTTTTTCTGGGTGAGGTTTTATCGGGTTTTTTTCTCACCGGTAAGACAAATGCCAGGAAAATTTTAAGGCCCAAACGGTCCCCGAAATCATATGACAATCATCATCATCATCCTTCACCGGTGTGGAAAGCAACGGGAAGCTACCACGTCTACAGTTCCCTAGTAAATCTGCAAGCATAGCACGATATTGCTATGACTGCAGTGAAGGACCTGCCTTCGGGCAGGATTACTATGGATGGAATGATTAATAGTTAATAAAATAATAAAAATCCATTCAAACGTTTATCTTAACGATTTACGAAAATCATGAAAAAAATAGTAAGACTGGCAGACCAGAATCCCCTGAACATTAATTCGACTGAACTGAAGAACACGTTTTGTTACAATGCCCTAGTATTACATAGATTACAGACTAAATAAATGTCAAATGGGATAATAAATATGACAATATATTGATATCATTTCCGAAATTGTGAAAACTAGCGTTTAGATTTGGAAAACAAAAATTCTTGCAACATTTTCGAACTAGACCAAAATTTGTGTATGCGTTTAAACAATTTTTATAAGAAATAAAGCCTAGGCCTATAAACGAAATAATCGGCAGTAACTATTTCAATGCGTGGGTCGAACCCACCAGATTTTAATTTATAATTCCAGAGGAAACACATTTAGGAAGGCCACTTAAAAGAATGTATGAGGCCTATAGCCTCTCTGGTTTAACTTTACGAGAAATGTGTAGAATGAGACAACTGAATTCACGTCTCTCACTCGCACCAGTGTTGCCGGAATTTCTTCACCAGATGTTAATAGTGGAAAGGGGGAAGAGGAAAACTGACAACAGAGTGGGTTCTTTCTTATATATCTGGACTAAAGCGGTCAACGACTTACCCTTGTATCTCCATCTCTCTCTCTCTGCCAAGTTAAGCCAGCTATACAATAATACATGGCAGGAAGATGAAAAAAATAAAATTTACTAAAAAATATGACAAAAAAGTTATTGGAAAAATTAGACACATAAGACCAACATATGAAGGTTTTGTTTAAATTGTTCATCATCATCATAGTACATTCACGAATTTAGGCCATTTGTTGAGCTGTTTCGGCCTCAAGAGAAACACCATCCAGAAGTATTTTGAGTGGATGTCTTGGTCTTCTTCCTGCAGGTTGATATCTTAACATTTGTTTGGGTATCCTGTGATCTTCTATTCGATGAACATGTTGCATCCATCTTGACTTATAATCAGAAATTTTGTTTTTTAAAGGTTCCACGTGCAATTCTTCTAAGATGTCTTCATTTTTTTTTGTGATCTAGTAGTGTGTATCCTGCAGTCCTCCGAAGGTATCTCATTTCAGCAGATCCAAGTCTCTCTATATCCTTCTGTTTCAACGTCCATACTTCGCTACCATACAAAAGAGTTGGAAGAGGCAGTGTTTTATACACTTTTAGTCTTGAATGTTTTTGGACTGTGGCTTGAAGATAGAATTTATTAATCCTAAAATTCTTTAAAAAGTTAGATATTTTTGCATTTACATCCTTCTTCATATGAGATATTGCATCCTAGATATGTAAAATTATTCACCTGCTCCAAAATTTTTAAATTGTTTTTATATCAAATAACTATAATAATAAATCAGTGACTGTACGGCTCAAGAAAACTAAGGATGATTGAACTGATTGCTATCATGCATTGCAAGCAGATAACAGTACGTGTCATGAATAAGCTGAGCGAACCTAATTCCAGACTCTATATAGAAAGAAAATTGCATGTTTTAAGAGGGAATCCAACCCGGGACTGTTCATTTTACTTGAATAAAATAAACTGTTTCTCAAAGAGCAGTAGCTTATCAAAAGGAAATAATTCATCATAAATCATTGGTTACAAATTAAAATTGTTTAATACCTTCTACTATAAATATTTATTAATAGAGCAATATAAATGCTTTAAAATAGAAAATTCGCAATTTTTTATAATTCGGCATAACTTATTAATAAATTTAGGATTTCTTTTTAAATTTGTCATTGCTATTCATAAATCAGTAAACATGTCTTCAAAAATGGTTAATTATTGCTCTTCCAAAGGTAAAACACTCAAATTCATAGTTTCTTCCAACTAAATTACCTAGCATTTCTAAATCCGTATATCCTACCAAACTCTCACAGATTTCATTCAGATTAGTTAATTACTGTGTTTGGTGAAGAATATAACGTCTACAGATTAATTTTTATATCTAGAAAGACATTACATAATGGAAATAGACAGTTAATAACAAATGAGTGAAATGGCTGAATTCAAACACCTAGGAACAATAATTACAAATAGGAATGAGAAAGATAAAGACAGTGGAAATAATGCTTTGCATTCGAATGCCCAAGGTAGATGAGGAAGGCCAAGAAAAACATGGTGAACAGTTATTGAAGAAACTGTTAAAGAAGGGAAAACATGGAATGAAGTGAAGAAGTTGGTAATAAATAGAATCTGATGAACATACTTTGTGAATGCCCTATGCTCCTCATAAGGAGAAACAAGAAATTGGTTTTTAATACACAAGTGATCTTCTTGGTGATATAATATTAAAATATATATGTAGTCAATATGCCCATTTCACCAATTAATGTTTTAAAATGGTCAACAAGTTTCTACAGCCAAGCTGTCATTCTCAAGACCAGATATTGACAGATATCAGTCAATATCTGGTCTTGAGAATGACAGCTTGGCTGTAGAAACTTGTTGACCATTTTAAAACATTAATTGGTGAAATGGGCATATTGACTACATATATATTTTAAGAAATTGGTTGATTGCCTTAACCGTATTAACTAAACTAATTCATTGACATTATCGAACCCGAAGGTTCATGGCCGCGCGGACGTAGCTCTCCGTATATCTCTCTCCTGAGCAAACGTTTTCAAATCATCCCTGTATAATTTACCTCCTTCAAACTATGGTTAGTGTTATTCTCCCACCTCATTCTTGGCTACCGACTGGGAGTTTTCCTTCTGGTTTTTCTACCAGAAGCTTCCATACTCCTCTATATATTCCTATTCATGTAGTATGAATGGGGAAATAAAGTGGGACATGGAAACTTAAAGTAGAAAAACCAGAGGGAAAACTCCCAATAGACCAATGATGAGGTGAGAGAATAACGTACCTTTTAACTATGATTTGAGGGATGTTAATTATAGAAGATGATTGGAAACATTAGCTCAGGATGGGATATATAGAGAAGTTATATCCGTGCAGCCATGAACCAACGGTTTCAATAGTGCCAGTGAGTTAATATGGTATAAGACAAGAGAATTATAATTTTTTACGTGACATTTATGGAGAAAGTACTTAGTGTTTTAAAAATTGTCTTATTTAGTATAATTTACTGGTATGTCTACCCATTTTTTATTTTTCATTGGAAGCAGCACATATGATATTTTTCAGACCACTTCTTGGATTCGCAAGGTTAGATCATCAAAGAAATATTGATATCAGAAAAAAAATTGCAAGTCAAAAATATATTAAATGATATAACAAAAATGGAAACATGTTTTGAAGATGGAAAGGGGATAATTACCCAAACCATCTCTACAATATCAACCACAGGGAAAAAGAGAATTGGGAAGGCCACGACGTAGATGGATTCACCAAGATCACCTTGAGTAAACTACAAGTGACAGATCTTACTAAAATGTTCATGAAGATGATTTATTTTTCCATAAAAAACAAATCTTTACTTTTTTTTAAAAAATGCTTTACAATTTTTAAGGGCAATTTGTCTAAGAAAGAAAATCAGACAATTCACTGTGTATTCTCGAAAATAAATAAAGTATTCTCAAAAACTGACAATAGCAAAATGATATATAATGACAAGATTATTGGGGAAAATAAAATTTTATATTATGTCCAATACAAAGGTCACTATGTTTGAAAGGGTTAAGATAATCTAGAATTCATGCTAATAGAATGTAAGATGGCAGAAACCAAGTTCAAGCTATGCAATATCAATCAACAGGAATACATTTAAAAATAAACATATTAAATGTATAAGCATGAAAATTGAATAATATCCAAAGGTAACTGGAATACTGATTGAAATTTAATTTACACATGGGTTCCTCCTTGACTTTCTTTAGGTTTATTGTTTTTATTTTTAATCATGATACATTTTATGAATTGTTCTAGAGTAAGGTAATAACTTGGACTATTTAATGCCCCAAATGGGAGTCAATGACCAATTGCGTTTCAATGAATTTTGATTTATAACCAATCACCTAGAATTTATCAGACAAGTTTATCATATTAAAGAAAGCTCCTCCTTTTTAACATTCTGAATAGGCCAGAGCATTATTTTGCAGTGACTCTCTGAAGTATGTTGAATATATTTATATATTAAGATGTAAGAATCCTAAAATGCAAATGGCTCCCAGATTGTATATATATTGCACGAATGTAAGGAGAAACTGCTTTCGGGATATAATAGAAAAACATTTCTAGCAATTGATTATACCACAATAAAGGAAACCACTGTTTGCACTTTCTTAAACATTATTTCCCAGGTATTAACGTTCCCGGAAAATATAATTGACATATTTACATCATAGGACATCAGAAATTAATTAATAACTTACAATGTTGGTTATAAACAGTTTGATGTGTTTCATTTTTTCTCCATTAGGGTGCATTCCTATAATATTGTGATCCTTTGGCAATAAATAATATGATCTGGTTGCAGTGATGAACAAATGAACCATAACAAACATTTCTCATTTGTTTTCAAACATCGCCATTTACATTAAATATATAAATATTTTAAAATAAGTACATTCAAATAATGATTTGAGAGTAAACAGCTTAATTTTATTTGTTAAATAGCCCCAACAAATGCCACCCTTCATTTCCAAATTCTCTAGATAAAGTCACTCCTCATTTCCTGAGTCGTGAATTTATCGATAATTTGGAAATCACTCTTGTTACTTATGGTAAATATAATGAATTGAAATTATCTCACCTCATACATCGTCTTCTTCAAATCACAGGACCGGTTTCAGGAACATTTGTTCCTATTTTCAGACATCTTTACAACTTTTGAATTTTTGCCTTCATCTTGTAAACTGCCATCTAGTGCTGATTTGATATCAAAACCAATCAAATCAACACTAGATGGTAGTTTAGAAGACAAAAATTCAAGTTGTAAAGATGGCTGAAGATAGGAACTGTTCCTGGAACCAGTTTTGTACTTCAAAGAACACAGAGTGTATAAGATGAGAAAATTACAATTAATTTTACTTATTTGAAAGCCTCAATGTCATGTCTAGGGAGTGGATTATTAGATTTTAAAAGTTGAGATTAAATGAAATTAATTAAATAAAAATAAAATATTGATAAAATAATGATTTTCATATTTATTACAACATAAATTCGTAACAAAATTCATAAATTCAGTAGTGGAGTTTATATATAATAACAAAAATAATTCATTTGTAATAAATATGAAAATCATATAATTCAAGTTTATTTTTATTTAATTAAATGATTCAATAAGTCTTTATATGCAATCAACTGAGTTTTTTTAATAATATAACTTACAAAAAGCATTTCTCCATACTTTGTGTGGGATCTAGCAATATTACATTTATATTACACATCTTCCTTTAAATTAAAAAGAAACAATATATATATATATATATATATATATATATATCTCACAGAAATTGAGAAACTTTTTGTAAATTATATTATAAAAAATAATCAGTTGATTGGATATAAAGACTCAAATTAATTTTATCACTATACTATGTTGCAATCTTAACTTTTAGGATCTCAAAATCGTTCCCTAGTTATGTCTCATACGTTTTGTGAAATAATTACTTGGAATTTAGAAAATATAAACATGTACATAAATTTTATAACATAAAATACTTACTTTAGGAAACAAGAATCTATGTTCTGTGACATCAAACATTAAAATCAGAGGTATTATTCTAAAGAACTGAAGAGGATAGAATTGTAAGGTGTTCAACTAGTGTAATTTATTGATTTATCTTTGAGGATAAGCACAATTCTACTGTATGATTAGAATTCTTGAAACAAAGCACATCACTCATTCTATGGAATGTTGTCATAAAGGAGAAGGTATGTAGGTATGTGAAGTGACCTAGAAACAAGTGAACAATATTCACAAGCATGTTTGTTTCAGGCAGTGTAAGTCATGAAAATATTACCACCAATCAATATTTTTCATTGTGTATCAGACTCAATCAAACATTAAATCCTATAATTCAATTTTTAAGTAATTAAATCCTAAATCAAAACAAAAACACTAATAAATTAATCAATGAAGCTTGGATCTTGACACAGAACTGGTGAAAATTATATTACCTACTTAAATACATATTTCACTTCATTTGAATTGAAAATATTTTTATTTAAAAATCCAAGACTTTACTCTTGTTACTATTATTTTTATGAAAGTTGAGATTGGAAATTGTTATAATTTAATTTGATATCCAAGTAATTTCAGCATTATGTAGGCCTATAAAAAACTGGTAAGAAATGTTCATTTTTCATATTAAACTTTTATTACTGATATTAGATTTTAATATTTCTTTATTTTTATGTAAAAGTAATGCTCCAATATTATTTTAATTTCTTAAATAAATTTAAATCATAATATAATTAAGTTAATCTCATATCCCATTTTCCATTATTTCTGTATTCTTTTAAAAAATTAATGGTTCTCTGTATATGTCTAAAACAAAAAATCTGGGTGTAAATTAATTGCAGCCCATGACATTTTAGATGAAGAGCTATTAATTGAAACCCTATATGGAGACAAGCATTAAATGCCTAGATACATATTTTCATTGATTGCTTTTCATTTAAAATCATCACAGTCAACATCTGATGTAAACATAAAAAAAGTTTCCATTTCAAATTAAAGTTGGGAAGTAAATATAATGAGGTAATATTCATATAATATTGGTCAGAGAATATTTTAATAACTCACCTCACAAATTTCGTGTATTTCACAATACCATGGTTTTCCATTCATCTTCAGTCACGACTCCAACTGATGAAATTCTTTTGCTGCCAGCTATGATCGAGTTTATAAACCTTAAAATTAAATTTTGTTCGTCGGAAATATCACAAAGTCCATCGATCTATATTTATTCTTCTGAATGCATATCATCAAACATTCAGAAGAATAAATACAGATCGATGAACTTTGATGTTCCCAACAAACAAAATTTTATTTCAAAGTTTAAAAACTCGACCATAGATGACAGCTCAGAAGATGTTTACGGCCGGAGTCATGATTGAAGATGAACGGGTTCCCGTTTGAAACCATGGTATCGTGAAGTACACAAAATTTATGAGGTGAGTTATTAAAATATACTCTGACCAATGTTAATTAACAAAAAAAAAAGTGTTATTTATATTGATTAAATTAAGTTTCCAATAATAAAATATTTGACATATCAAATACATTAACTACTGATGAGTTATAAAAGATAAAATTTTCATCAGTTTAAATTTTAAATTATATTTGAAGCATTACTTTACATTAATAAAAAAATACTTGGTACCATATTTAAGTCTTAAAATTGCCAAAAATTCTGATACACATTTTTTTCCCCCTGGACATCTTTTTCTCAATACAGCAAATCTGTATGTATAAGCCTGTGAATTTGTTCATTTGAATTAGGAATAATTTCAAGAAAATTAAAAATGTCATGTCGTATAAACATTTGGCAATTTATTACACAAACCATCTCATCAAATGCATGTGCAGCTGATTTACAGATATTCATAAAGGAAAATAATTAACTACATAAAACAATAATTATAATAGAGAACAGATTGTTTTAAAATGTACATATTGCCTTGAGAGGATAAATTAAATTTTTGGAGAACTATATCTAAAGAACTTCAGTAAACGTAAAATATCATATTCACTTCTCAAACTGTAAGCATTAACTGAATTACTGAGGAAAAAGTGAAATATGCTTATTACAAAATCCCAAAATATGCTTGAAATGGCATATTCAATATGATGGTAAAGTCACCATCACAAGTACTTCCCAAATTATTTAATTCAACAAATTATTTTTCATACTATTTAAAAAAAATTCCCATTTCAAACAAAAAAATAAATAAATTTACGTCTCAGCTCCAACATACCTTACGATAAAATGTTCCTCTACTTAATACAAAATATACTATTTCTGTATTAATTTTTTACCTAATGAATAGTATTTAACATGTAGAAATTAAAGAACATTCTCAGATAGCCATTATTGTTACTGATACAGCATCAATATGGCCAAATATTAAGGAATGCACTTGCAAATATGCCCCTCCGATGTTTGAAACTATTGCAAATTTTTTATACAAATAATTTACATGACAGTCGAGATTCCACAAGCAAATGTAAACTTAGAGACCTATGTTGTATCATTACAAATACGGTATTTTGAAGATTTGATCACATTCTTTAAATATTTTTAAAAATTACGTTTTTAAAAAATGAAAGAAAGATCTCGGTTTTTAGCTACCATCAAAACAATTTTGAATATTTCTTTTATAATTTATAAATACATTAGTGGTATAGAAATATGAAAATCTTATTTATCCTACACAACAGGTTAAACTGGCAGTTTTAAAAAATTTAAGCATTTATTTACAGACCAGTTTAGATTAATTCCCTTGGAATTGAAGGATATGTTCTTATATAATGAGAAAAATGTTTTCATTTGTACACAGTTGTTAATTGAGAAAGTGCTCACTGGATCTCCAGACTGTTTCATGTAAGATTTACAAGAACATTCCTCCTCTCAACAGAGAAAACAATATGACGACCAGCGTCAATTATAATTTCTTGTTCCCTTCAAAGAACAATTTTGACGACCCTAATATTAGCAAGATCTTTTTCTTGAATAATGCAAAGAATTACAGAATTTGAATTATTTTAGCAAACATTGGATGTATTAGGGCTCAGTCTTTAAAAAAATTAAAATGCTTAACGAACATAACTCACTGCTAACTTAGATATTGATTTATGTTTTATCAATTTCAGAAGATCTACTTGAAATAACCATTTGGCACCATATTTCTAATACAAGGCATGATTTTGAGGAAATATTTTCAATTTATAATTTAATAACGTAGATGCAAAAATTATTTACTCTTCTGGGAAGTCAAATTTTTTTTATCACATGAGCTAATGGTGCCAAATTGCAAATCAATGAGGGTTTGTCGTTTACATTTTTGTCCTGCAGATGACAATGTGACTCATTTTGTACTACCACCACAAAGATCTTCAACTTACCCATTCATGCATCAAAACTCACCAATCACAGTTGGCATATAAATTATCAGCACTCATTTAATTCATTCACATTCCTGCATATGTAATGGTATAATATTCTTAATACATGCATACATACACACACACTCATACACGTTACTTGTGCACACAAACTTCAAGAAAACTGTCCTCAAAACTGAATCTGTCCATATCACAATAATAAAGAGAGAATTATATAATTATATAGTTTTGATACCACAGAATCCTCATTTTAAAAGCCATTGTAAGGCAGAAACCTCGGGACTGAAAGAGCTTTCAGTTAGTAGCTCAGACTTTTGATAAAGGGTAGTTTTAATTTCTATTGGTAAGAGATTTTTTTTCTTGTACTGATATGGAGTTACAGTCATGAATTAAAATGATTCTCTCTTCAAAACATGACAAAATTACCTGATTGTTTTGTTGGCTATCTTTACAAGAGCACAGAAACTAACTTCTTCCTTGACTATCATATGATTGAATCATTATTCAATCAAACAGCTCATTAAAGACTTTGGTTTTAGTGAAATTTAAAAAAATTTACTTGAATAATCACACAGCCCCTCCCACATCATTTTGATAACGTGTTGACAAATAAACAGCTGCTTCAGTCATCTGTTGGAGAGAACGTTGAAGACCATGAAGATGTCTACGGAAATTCTCTGCTATTTGGAGAGCATAATCAGGTTCTTGCCTATTATTGTCCTCAGCTTCAATTCCTGAATCATTTTCATTTCCTGTGTCAGAATCTGAATCAGAAATGGAAGCTGTGGAATTTGTTGAAGTCATCGACACTGTTGATGGACGTCTTACATGCCCTTTAACAGATGAAACTGTATTTGCATTTATGCCAAGTCCATTAGTCGATTTATGTTTTTCATCATCTTCATCTGGTATCGTATTCTGTCCCCATAACAGCTCATTCTTCACAGAATTGACCATAGTATACAAGTTGTACAAATCAGTGGATGCCATGTCACTGAGACTTATCTTATTTTTCTTTGAACTACCTTGGTTGCTCCCATGATTACCTGGATGTTTAGAAGTTTTCATCTCAACAACTGTATCTTCAGCATCACCCACTTTCAGATCCATGAGCCTGCATGGCACTAATATCGTTTCGTCCATATCATTTACCACTTTCACAAATTTATCCATAGATTTCATTATGCTTTGATTTGAGAATTCAGTTTCGTCGTGACGGGCAATTCTCCTGAGGCAGTTCCTAGAAATTGCAAACATGTCCATCTTTAAATCTCACCACTCCCAATAATGGCCGCTCTATGACTAAACTCATGCATTCTAATACTAATAGAATTTACTGTTTTATTCCCACCAATCTACGTCTACTAAGTTTATAAAATAGACTCGATTTTTCTTTTTCAAATTATATCTACATTGACTTCCTCATCAGATGACATACTTTTAACTTTCTATTACATAACCTCACAGATACTCTTAGATTTTTAACTTTAACTATTTCAAAGCATAATATGTGTACCTTCGGTTATAACTAGAGCCTAAAAATGTAAATAATGATGCAAGAATACGAATAATATAACGTATATTTGTAGGACAGGGTTCACAAAGCGAACCTAAAAAAAAAAAAAAAAGTTCAATATGACAAAATTCAGAAGGCGATAAACGTAGTGTAAATCTATTTGCACAAATACAATAACTCACCTGTTAGTTTCCATGTTCTCTGTAATAGGAATATTATCACTGTACACGCCTGTAATTTCACTCGTTAGCATTCCTAAGAGTCACAATTGTCACAACCACAGAACTTCACCATTGACGTGTAAAACAACCTCGAATGGCGCTCGGCTCAGGTCTGCTTCAAGCTTTTATTAGCGTGGTATAAACTCGTTGGGGCTCGAGAGTCTAGTCAGCGGATCTACTAAAGAAGACAATCAATTTGAAGTTTGCGTTTATTCTAGCATTATAATACAGAGTTAAATTACACAAAATACGTCATGCATGGAAATTTGTGACGATTAAAACCTCATAAAATAGTCCTACATACGTTTAAAATAAATACTAAAGAAAAATGCATTCGACCTTCAGCTGAACTTAATTTGTAAACTCTACAAAATTTCAGTAAACATTTTCCAACTTGAAAGTCTTATTTTGTAACGAAATGGCAAAGATCAGAAGTTAACAGTTTAGAATTAATTATTTCGGACTAGACAAAATATCAGGGATGCTAGGAGCAAATTTTGTCAGGTTCATATCACCGTGAAGAGGTTAGGTATTCCTGCGATTAGTCATGTATAGCATTATGAACCCAATCTCAAATAATAAAACATAATGGAAATTTAATATTAATTATTCCGTACTCTATTTTTATTAGAAATCAAGTGAAGGAACTGAAAATAAATTGGGGAATAACAATTATGTAACTTGGTATCAGTAATAAATACAAAAAAGTCTATATGTTGAAAATAATAATAGGAACTACATCAATAAAATGAAATAATGTAACAACAATAAATAAAGGTATAGGACAAGGATGTTCATTTTCAGTCACTTTTTAATTTATAGATCCTATATAGACGAAATCGTGAAGAAATGGCAAACATTTAAACGAACATATGATTAAAAAACAGGTCTTTGCCGATGACCAATTTTTAATATATATTTCTGAAAATGCCAGAGGGCTTTATTACAGTTAATAATATTTTTTTTTTTTAATTTGGAAATTTCAATAAAAAGACAATAGTTTTAGCATTTAGAGGAGCAGACACAATTAGAGCTAAAATTGTCTTGAAAGGAAAAATACTTAAACATATTGTTTTATTAACCTCGGGCTACAACGTTTGCTATATGAGAAATGAGGGTATTGAAAACAAAATCAATAATTCGATTATGTATGCAGCGTTATTAATAGATTTCTTAAGATAACAGAAACGAAACAAAATTATGTTTTATAAAATAACTTCAGTCCCAATGTTGTTTTATTGTTCGGAGTTGGATATTAACAAGAAAAAAGGAAAGGAAAATTGAAGCTCCAGATTTTTTTAGATCTGTTGCTAGATGTGAACTCCTGGCGCGACAGCGCCTAGAAGGCCCTTAGCCTACCAGTCGGCTGCTGGCCTCACATCCACATGTGTCAATCACAGAGGTAGATGATCATCTAGCCAGTGTAGGGGTGACATGTGGTCAGTATGTCGAGTCCCCCATCCGTTATAGCTGGTTTTCTTAACCTGGAGCCGCTACTTATTGTAGCTACCCAAATGTCTCACGATGCTGGGTGGGCACCGGTCCCATACTGCCCGAACTACCATGAGAAAATTTCTTTCCCCATGGAGACTCGAACCAGCGCAAGTCCCGTAGCTGTGCGCCAAGGCTTTCTGCCTTAACCATTCGGCTACGGCGCGGGACGTTGCTAGATATACCTTACGGGATAAAAAAAAGAGAAGATACAAGGAGGGAACAAACATCTTTAAATTAATAAAATTGAATAAAACAAGATAGAAATGATTGGAAACAACAGATACAAAAAAATGAAAGTCTAAAGGGTAGAAGAAATATTGGAATACCGAAGATAAGATGATCTTACAAGTGTTAAAGAATGAGACCGGAACAGGCCTTATGGGGCTTAATCCATGAAGCTGATGATGTATGTATTCTTATATGTTGGCTACTCTATGTGCAACCAGTGAATATTCGTTCGGGGAACAAGTGACTTTTAGCGTCGTATTGGCCAATGTGATAATACATGTTCCCGCTAGAGTCAATTTCCAACATGTTTGCTACAAGTTCGTCTCAAGTTTATAATGACTTGCCCTTGATTTTTCATTTATTGTTGAGAATTATAATTCATTTTCTGTATTTAGTAACATTTTTAAATATTTTAAAATATTTAAAACAATTTTTATAACTTTATTTTAGAATTTTTAAGTATTTCTTCAAATGCACATATTGTGATGGTGACTTGCTATTTTCTCCAGAGAGTATATTACATAGTTATCTCTGGTTGGGACCTGGGTCATCTCTATAGTGGGTTATCTCTGGTTGGAACTAGTGGGTATCGATGGTTGCGATTATTAAGGAGTGAATAACACCCTGCGATAACTGTATAATATAAACGAAATGGCTTCTATGCAACGTGTGCAATGCAAGATAGAACCTGGACGGAAGCTAATCATGAAATGCGACACGTGACGACAATATTGACAACCCATGGCTTTCATCACAAGGTGTGCAGCACAAGACTTACCACGAACCAAATGACAAGTGTGTGTGTGTATATTATGTTCGGAATTTTGTGACAGATATCGTATTTTAAAGTGTAAGAATAGACAGAAATCCATCGCAGCTTACAGTAAAGATAAGTAATCTACTTACCTCCATGCACGGTGTGTGCGCATTTCAACTTATTATTATAAACGAAAAAGCGCACAAGTAACTATATAACCAGCGATAAATCCACTGCTCTGTCGATAACACGACATATCCGTCGATAATAATTGATTTATGTCCGAATTTAACAATCATAAATAGAGCGAGGAATTTTATGAAATTTCATGTTTTAAACTATTTGTCAGAGAGCGCTGAGACTGAGTATCTTTACATTTTATGATATGTAGAATCAAATAAGACCAACAAAAAACTTCATATTTCATAATATTTTAGCAAAATGTTCATATTTTAGTGAAAATTTCATACTCCTTCATATTTTTCAACTTTGAAATTCCGGTATTTTTTTCAGTAAAAGTTCTATGAATTCATTAAAATATTTCTTGAAATGAATGCGTTTATGTAATTTTTGACAGTGTTAAGTGGTAGACAACTCAAAATTCTTCAGCATCCCTTCTGAACAAGATAAATAGATTTTATAAAAGCAAATAATTGGATGAGGAGTCACAGAGTGGCGTGTTAGATGAAGGTTTTTGTCCAAAACTCGATCCCCCGACAAGAACGTGAGCCTAGATGAATAAGTAGAAGACCAATGTTGGAATATTCTATAGTCAGGTAGAATAACTGTCAGCTTGTTATTACTACCTGAGAGCAGTCCTTACTTTGTGAACAGATTACAGCATTTAAATGTAGGAAAGAATGCCGCTGCTACTAAAATTTGAAGCAGTGCTTTGTGAAATTAGTAAAGTTCATGTAGGTAAGGACATCAAACTATCAAATATAGCATGATATAGCCATAACATCGTGATGTTGAGCATAATTTTTCCATCGGGCAAAACAATTCTTACAGACAGGCCTTATAATGTACTATCAGAAAATATAGAAAAAACTTCTAACTGTGGATTAGAAACAGAATTGACAATTGGATTGTTCAAAGCACAATTAGACCAAGACTATGGACACTTTGTTAGATCCATTTCATGAAAAAAATGTTAAAACAATTCTTATTACCCGTTTAAGGAGTAAGCGCAGTTGTTGACGGAGGGCACTGCAGTCGTGTTTATGCAGGAATAGAACACGTGAACTGCTATCTATGAGCGCAGAGGGGAATGGGACGTGGGGCGCTGACAGTGAACACTGCCTTACATGACGTCACGTGTAGCTACAACAGAGATTTGTAATTCTTCCGCCTGCAGAGATATTTTGAATGACTAATAACTACATTTTACCGTGTTTGTATTTCAATATTAAATGCAATTGTAATTGCAAAGAGGGTGCTGAAACAATCCCTAGAATCAATTATGAACTAATAACTTTTAACATCTTGTTTCTCCAAATATGACATACTGGAATGGATCACTTGTATTCATCCAATTTAATGTTATTGTTACATTTGTATCTTCAGAAATTTAACATGCCTAGTCGAGTGGTTAAGGTAAGAAGCCTTGGTGCAAAGCTACGGGACTTGCGCTGGTTCGAGTCTCCATGGGGGAAGAAATTTTCTCATGGTATTTCGGCCTGTATGGGATCGGTGCCCACCCAGCATCGTGAGGCATTTGGGTAACTACAATAAGCAGCAGCTCCAGATTGAGAAAATCAGCTGTAATGGCTGGGGAGACTCGACATGCTTGACCACATGTCACCCCTACACTGGCTGACCATCTACCTCTGTGATTGACACATGGATGTGAGGCCAGCAGCTGGATAGTAGGCTAAGGGCCTTGTAGGCCTGTCGTGCCAGGAGGTTTTTATGCAAAGCTAAAATAGCAATAATCCAATCTATACCTGCTCTGAACTTTGTTAGTGCTAGATTTCATGGAAACCTGTTTGTTTTGGTTACAATGTTTTGTATATGTTTAGATATCATAATTAAATATCATTAAATACGTTAATTAATTGCAATATATACGTATAACCTCTCAGTTTTGATTTATGAAGATTGATTCCACTACAGTCTTGAGAGGCCTTTAGGGTGTTGATGCTCCCATATTTCTAGACGATAGGCACGAGATGTCCGCGGGATTGTCGGATCTGCCTGATGGCCGCATTTATGCCCAGAACATGCATCTAGTACTCACTTTCAATAAGATCTGAGTCGACCCCCGGTCCACAAAGTCACCAGAAGGTCTGGTCCAGCTAAAAATCTTGACCATATCAAGACTCGAACCCACGACTTTCCTATTTGTACCACGTTTCCTTATACAACTACACTATGGCGTGATCCATTAAAATAATTTCAGATCATGAATATGATATTTTATATTAGGACAAAATTAACGAAAAAGCTAATTAAAATCGAAATACAGTGAACATCTTGATTTTTGAGCTATAAATAAGTTCTGTTTGTCTCATTTATGTGCTGGTATGTATACTTATAAGTTATAGTGGGCCTATGTATATAAATATATGCAACAAGTTTAGAAAATAGTAGCTTCATAATATTTTTGCGTCATAATTTTCATATTTTTCATATTTTGTCTTTACGATTTTATATTTTCGTATAATTTTCTTCATATAATTCCTCGCTCTAATCATAAAACAAAAAACAAAAAAAAGCAAAAAAAAAAAGGCGTTTCATGTGATCCACCTTAGGTTAGAGCAATTGAATTAGGTTAAGTGTGAGTTAGTTAGTTAGTTAGCTTTTAGGTTCGTTACATTTTAAATGTGTCTAAATACGTAAAAAAATAACCTGTGCCCAGAGTGGTCATAACAGGAAATAGTCCGCCATAACCCTCTTCATAAATCTATGACAAAGAGCGATAACCTACTACACAACGATAATAATCTATAAGTTATGCTGTTCGATGGTGGGTTATCGCTGACTCTATAACCTCTGGCGCATGCGCACTGTTGTTTTATAGGACAAAAAATATATCAGGTAAGTTAAAGTGGACAATCCCTGGGGATTCTATCTCAAGAGTCCGCTTACATTTAGTGGTCAAGTTAGGGTGAGAAAATGGGCAAGTTGGTGTTCGATAGGCAAGTTAATGTTAGTTTGAGCAAGCTGGCTGAGAAAATGGGCGAGTTCGTACGCCAGATGAGTTTAACATTCACTTGTTTGTTAGTTAGTGTTAGTATTAAGTAGGTTACACAATCTGAGCAATGACTAATACAATAATTGCAAATATGATGATTTTTAAGTTACTTTCTGCTCAAATTCTCGCTTTAATTTAAGACTTTTCACATTAAAAACGTAGGCCTATATATATTTTTATTATTTGCTCCATGGCGCGACAGGCCTAAAAGGATCTTGGCCTACCATCCGGCTGCTGGCCTCACATTTAAATGTGTTAATCACCGAGGTAGACAATCATTTAGTCAGTTTAGGGGTAACATATGGTCAGCATGTTGGGTCCCCCAGCCTATATAGCTGGTTTTCTCAACCTGGAGCCGCTACTCATTGTAGCTACCCAAATTCCTCACGATGCTGGGTGGGCACCGGTCCCATACTGACCGAAATTCCATGACATCATTTATTCCCCTATGGAGACTTAAATCAGTGCAGGTTCCTTAGTTCTGTGCCAAGGCCGCTAGCCTTAACCACTCGGCTATGGCGTGTGACGTGAATATATATGTTATATATATATATATTTCTCTTAGGTAATTATTCACATACTGCAACAATAAATTGTGCGCTTTTCTGTTTTTTATTTGAATTTATGTTGGTGACATATAATAATATATAGGCCTTTAGCTCTCTATTGTCCATGCATGAAGACTTGGGTTTACCATTCCTTTGGTACCGAGGTTCGAATTGGGAATCGCCATGAAGGTCAACGTGTTGACACTCAAATTACTAGAGACTCGTATTCGATAGATCCACAGTTGAAACTCTGGTACCGATCAACCTGACAGGTGTTTTTTGGTTTTCCTCAGTCATCAATGAAAATGCTAGATTGAAATACTTTAATGTTAAATTCCTTCATTCATTCATTCATTCATCTTAAAATTATTTATTGGTACTAATACAAATAATTTAAAAACAGGATGTAGCATATAGCTTTGGTTGAATGGCAAACAACATGTAATGACCTTAATTACGATAGATAAATAAATATTATATTGTACATATTATTTTTATCGTTACTTGAATGTCCCGCGCCGTGGACGATTGGTTAAGGCAAGAAGCCTTGGCGCAGAGCTACGGGACATACGCTGGTTCGAGTCCCCATGGGGAAGACATTTTCTCATGGAATTTCGGCCAGTATGGGACCGGTACCCACCCAAGATTGTGAGGTAGCTAGAATAAGTAACGACTCCAGGTTGAGAAGACCAGCTTTAACGGCTGGGGACACGACATGCTGACACGTGTCACCCCTACACTGGCTCGATGATTAACACATGTGGATGTGAGATCAGCAGTCGGCTGGTAGGCCAAGGGCCTTCTAGGCCTGTCGAGCATGGAGTATTTTAAATAAACAAATAATCACCCCATCATGTTTAATGTGTAATGTGCAATATCGTTGGTAGAATAAGGAAGGATTAAGTTAGAAATCAAACGATGAGCATTTAATGTTCAATCTATGTGAAATAATACCTATAGACCTATATAAATCTCAACACAGATGATTTGATTACATAATCGAACGAATGATATTGTAATAACTAAATAATATGGAAAGCTCGAATAGGTGGACTAGGTAAAAGTAGGGCCAGAGGAAGACTATGAAAAATATGGGATGATAGTGTCAAGGAATTTCTAAAGAACTGAAAAGTGCCATGGGAAAAAGCCAAGAAGATGTCCTTAAATATAAAGGGCATTTCTGTAAAACCTCGACGCCTACTAAGAAGATTAGGTTAAATAAGTAAGTTGATGTGAATGTAAGGCAAATTATGTGTATTGTCTTAAATGTTCGTGTTGTCTCGGAGGTGGACTGGATATTGACTCGATTACTCATCCGAGGAAATCCTCAATGTCCTTGTGGCCAAAAATGCGTGCATGAGATCAGAATTAAAAACACTTTCCTGATGGGTCGTGAGAATTTAAAGGTTATGAGGCGTGGGGCACGTAAAAATACCTATAAAGGTAGAGTTCGAACTATGGCAGAGAGTATAAAAGCAAAAAAAAAAAATCACTTTTCTTACTTGAGTTACGACATAACCAATAATATTTAACTTGATAGAGTATTTGTATAATTAAATTGTATGTCATAACCTTTATCCATTTAACTTTTAACCTCTTAAAACAATAAAATAATATTTGTATAATTTGAATGTTATTATTTTCAGCTAAAAAACGAAATAATAATATTACTCGAGTTTAGACTTTGTCGTGCTTTTATCAGTATCCAGCTGTTAGAACTGTGTCGTCACAGTCTTGCCGACTATCTCGAGTATCATGACAAAACAAATTACATTTGCATGACAACAATAGATAACGAGCTACGCTACGTGAATCCTAATAGGCCTAACAGAACACGAAATTATAAACACTGAATTATAAATATAAATATCCTCAACTCGTGTCCAACTCAGGATCGGGTCGAGGGATGAGATGAGATGAAACCCCCTATATTTATAGAGGTCTGTGAACGACAAGGGTGCCGGCCGATCACTCCTGACGCGCCGTCACAGAGGCGGGTGAATGAAATGAAACGAAATGGAAGACATGAGTATGAAGAAATAGTGGAATGAAATTTGTAGCAGGGGAAAACGGGAGAAACCCCGAGAAAAACCTGCCCAAGTTCCGTTTCGTCCACCAAGAAACTCACATGGAGTGACCAAAATCGAACTAAGGACCCAGCGGTGAGAGGCGAGCGCTGCTTAGCGCCACGGAGCCGCCTCAAACACTGAATTATCTGTGGTTTAAATTCATAATGCATTAATACTAAAATAGGTTAAATGACATAATTATAATTATAGTGTCTCATTAGAAATATGCTCTTCTCAAATGACATTTTTTCTTTATTTTTGCGTTTGGACTGTCATTGAATATATAACTTATATGTCCACCGCTGTGGCCTCGAGGTAGCGCGCTGCCTTGTCACGCAGCGGGCCCGGGTTCGATTCCCGTTCGGGACAGCCTCCTGGGTTATTTTTTTTCGGGGTTTTTCCTCACCTGTAAGACAAATGTCAGGAAGCTTAGGGCCCAACGGTCCCCGAAAATCATCCGGCCATCATCAACCTTATTATTATCATCACCAACCTTCACCGGTGTGGAAAGCAACGGGAAGCTACTACACCTATAATTCCCTAGTAAAGCTGTAAAGCATAGTATGAAAATGCTATGATTGCAGTGAAAGACCTGCCCTCGGGCAGAATTACTATATATATATATATATATATATATATATGGTATTCGTTAAAGAAAAACTAAACTGGATCCTAAACTATATTTTCTAAATCAGTCTTTACAATCTATTGTACTTCCAGGACTTTGACAAGAAACAAATGAAGAAACATTTTTTTATTCAATGCCCTAGGCCTAGGTTGTCATTTCGACCTTTCTGGTGTTCTCTCCTGACATTGGCTTAATGTAATCCACTTCGGAAGTTGGGGCGTCTAGAAGACGGAGTTACATTACCCTGATGATATGATGGGTGATAAATGATAATGAAGCGCCAGGAGAGTTCCTAACCTAAATACCAGACCATGTGCAACTACAGGAATAATTCCCTTTAAGGAAAAATTCCTATGGTTTGACCGGGAATCGAACCCGGGACATCATGAACAGCAGTCAGAATTTCTGACTACTGTTCATGATGACTTAGAAACGCTGACCACTAGCCCATGAGGCTGGTCGATGAAGAAACACGTTTGTTACTACAGTTACAATGCACATGTCGAGTAAGTTACTTATCTGACTGATAAAGCAATTACGTACTATGCAGTGTAATAAGCTGATTATTCTTGTGAGAATTCAAACAAGACATGCTTCATAATAGGAACAAACTTACGCACAGTGTTTCCTCATTTGTTTCTTCCCAAAATGCTCAGAATAGAACCTAATGCCGCTCTTAAAAAATAATTGTCATAACTCATTGAATCAGATAAAAGAAGTTCGGAACATGATTTTTTTATCGTATGGGATTTATAAATTACTTAAAAATCATAGTAGGCTATCTTTAAAGAAGAAGAAGAAGAAGAAGAAGCAATAGCTTCTGTAAACAGTTGTGACGGATTCCGTCAGCTTAAAAATGATGCAATGTATCTTATTAATGTATTCTACAATAAACGGTTATTATGTAATATTTCTCCCACTTGTCAGTTCATTCGCATAGCAACTACAACTAGATCATTAGCCAATTCAGATAACAACACACGTCAAAGCTATTAGCACACCGAGTGGTCCTTCGCCCCTTATGAACCTCGACATCACTATTAACAAATGTCTTGAAAAATAAGGAACAAACAATGTATTTTGCATAGCAACATGCCAATTGGAAAACAAACAATTCAACGTGACAATGTTTACTACTTTTTTTTTAGATTGGAGAAAAATATTGTTTTTTTTATAACTGAAAAAGTCTGCTTTGCTGCAGATATATATATATATGTAGTCCCGCGCCGTGGCCGAGTGGTTAAGGCACGAAGCCTTGGCGCAGAGCTACGGGACTTGCGCTGGTTCGAGTCTCCATGGGGGAAGAAATTTTCTCATGGTATTTCGGCCAGTATGGGACCGGTGCCCACCCAGCATCGTGATGCATTTGGGTAGCTACAATAAGTAGCGGCTCCATGTTGAGAAAACCAGCTATAACGGCTGGGGGACTCGACATGCTGACCACATGTCACCCCTAAACTGGCTGATTACCATCTACCTGTGTTATTGACACATGTGGATGTGAGGCCAGCAGCCGGCTGGTAGGCTAAGGGCCTTGTAGGCCTGTCGCGCCAGGAGTTATATATATATATATGTAATTAATGAAAATTATAGGTGATCTGTAAAGGATAAAGAACATGCAGCTGATATAAATTAATAACCACGCAAATAGGCCAATCAACCCTGTACTGTATTGGTTGGATGATTGTCCACCTTTGACACATGTGAATCTGAGACTACAGAGGATTGGTAAGCCAAAGGCTTCCAAGGTCTGTCGAGTCATAGATTTTAGTTTTATCATTTAAGGTTTTAATAATTGTGTAACAGTACCTGATATCTCAGTCGTCCTCAATAATTTGCAGTGTTGTTTTATGGAAGGCCTTTCGATAACTTATGTATCATCTTCTGCTTTCATTTTGGTACCAAAATGAAATCAGAAGATGATACATACGTTATCGAAAGGCCTCCTATAAAAAGAGTACCAAAATGAAAGCAGAAGATGATACATACGTTATCGAAAGGCCTCCTATAAAACAACACTGCAAATTATTGAGGACGACTGAGATATCAGGTACTGTTACACACTTATTAAAACTTTAACACAGTAACCTCAACGGAGTTTCATAATGTATTTTAAAAACATATATCATTTCAGATCATATCGCGTCTATGATCTGTAAGTATATCAGTAGGCTGCATGTTTCTTTCTATTGTTGTGTGTCATGTGTATTTCTTAAGTAATTAACTGTTTTAATATAATTATTGCTTACAGACTATGAAATGGCGATTACTGATTATGAAATGAGTCCTGGTAATTACATTTTAAACCCAGCATTTCCTTTGACGACTGAGGAAAACCAGAAAAAAAAGCTCAGTTTGGTTGGATTTGAATCCTGGACATCCCAAATAGGAGTCTCAAACCCTATCTCCTAAGCCAACTTGCTCGATAATAGTATATTACGATGCGAGGTTAGGAAATGGTTTTTACAGAATCGAGAAAAGTTTAATTTTTAATTTCCGAGTTTCTGTAAAACACTTCACGAAGTGCGTTGTACATTATTTTTTGCGCGATGGTGTTTTGAAAAGAATAAATAATAGTAAAATAATAACATCTTTGTTGGACATATTTGCGTTCATTATAAACAATTGACTAACGTTAACAGTGTGAACAATGTTTATTAGTTGAAACAACAGAAGGCCGTGAGACCAATTTAGTGATAAAACGGCAAGTACGTATTTATTGTTTTATATTGTTTCAAATAACGTTCAGTTCATTTAAAATGCAGTGATTTGTTTCGTGTAATGTAGCCTATATTAACACAACCTTGGATATTTTTTTGTATATACATTGTACGTATGTAGTATACATAGAGGGCAATGGTTTTACTTCCCACACGCATGTTTGTAATATGTAATATTACAGTATAGTTATTTTATTGCAGTAATAGTTATTTAAGTTGGCAACCCCGAAATGTAGGAAGTTGAACTTTCAATCATGGTCGCCATTGCTGTAAGTACGACAAAACGCACTAAACACTTTTTTTCTGCTTCCATAAAAGAATAATTTACTGATGAACAACAATGCGAAATTTTGATTTTCTCGAAATAAAACTATGACAATTTGTTAAATACAATAATTGACCACCGCTGTGGTTTTGGGGTAGTGTTGCCGTCTCGTAAGCAGAATGTTACAGTGTTAATATTATTTTTTCATTAGTTTTTTAATCCCTCTATGTTTTAGATTAAACTACTGGGTTATTCGGATCGGGTTCGATCCCTGACCAGGACAAGTTTCCTGGGTGATTTTTTTCGGAGTTTTTCCTCACCTGTAAGACAAATGTCAGGAATCTCTGAGGTCG
Source organism: Diploptera punctata (assembly GCA_030220185.1). Taxonomy (NCBI): domain Eukaryota; kingdom Metazoa; phylum Arthropoda; class Insecta; order Blattodea; family Blaberidae; genus Diploptera; species Diploptera punctata. Next base: position 163,374 of record JASPKZ010001951.1, on the reverse strand, counting down.
AAATAGTTCTCGAACATCGTCTAATCATCATAACCATTATCATATTAGCCATGTTTGCTATGAATGCGTGTGTGATTCACCCTAATGTTGTTTTTTCTCGGAGGAAGCCCTGGATTGAACTGATCAGTCATTCAGGGAGGTCCTCGGTGTCCTTGTGCGGTCAAAATAATATGTGTGATCTAAAGTTTAAATCCCTCCCCTAACAGTTCGTGCTACTGTAAGGCGGCTACAATCTATATTATTTAACTGATCCCCCCTAATTTCATCCGTAATAGTTATCCCCCAGCATTAATGGGACTAACCAATTTCCAAACCCTCTAATTAGAATTGGTATTACCATAAAGAAAATCATGATAAAGGCGTGGGCAGTAACAATAACATTATAAATTTGATCAATGGCTTAATATTCTTAGGGAAAATAAATCAATGGTGACAATATAATAATTTAAAGACGTTTTTCCTGTTTTTCGTTATATGATTTATTGTAATTGTAATTATATTACTGTATTCATTTAAGTTGGTATAAAAGTGCCTATAACATGAGAGATTAAACTACGATGAAGGAGAAGAAGAAATAGTTGAATATTTAATCAATTATTGTAAATTATATCAATATTTGTTTTTACAAAAAAAAATCACGTGAAAACACTAGAACAGTTTATTTATGAATGATTTATTTTATAAATTTAGATTTACTCGAATCGACTGTAAGGAAATTGATTGACAGAATAAATAGTGTCTTCGCTCAATAAACTTGAAATAAAATAGAATAGCATACACGCTTTATGGGCTTTTCTTAAATTTTCGCAATTAGATTATATATAAAATATTTTACATCACCATTCATTTGTCCCAAAGCATGTTATGATTATTTAGAACAAAACTTACAAATAAACACGAAAATATTATCTCTTCAATGACAATAAGGATTTGTCTAGATTGTGCATTTAAATAATATTTAATCTGTAATCTGGCTTAAAGATTACATAACTAAGATTACATAACATCACATCAAAAGCTGCTCTAAAATATGGAAGTGAAATTTGGATTTTAAATAAAAGAAACTCTCATAAACTTCAAGTAAGCCAAATGCGCTTCTTACGATCATTGTTAGGAGTTAATAGACTGGATCACCAAAGGAACACTATTATCAGAGGAAAACTTGGAGTAACAAGTTTAAATGAAGATATACAAAGATACCAACAAGAATGGAAAAATCATCTGAGAAGAATGGCAAGAAATATACTTCCAAAATTGGCATTCCAATATACCCCAACTGGACATAGGGACCAAGGAAGACCAAAACATCGGTGGAAAGATCAAGACCATTTTCGCTAGGTTTACCGTACAGGCCACATGGCCTAAAACGAATATGTTCATGATGATGATGATTAATCTGGCTTAGTCTAAAATATATAATCTTTTTTTCTAATGCCACCAGGCTGTCTTTTATGACATATCCAGCTTTTTCACTTAGCACTGGCGGAATTGTAATCCATTTCTTAGGTTGGGACACCTGAAAGGCGGAGTTACATTACCCCGTTGATATGTTGGGTGATAAATGATAATGAAGTGCCAGCAGAGTTCCAGACCATGGGTAACCACAGAATTATTCCCTTTAAGGAAGCGATCCTATGGTTTGACCAGCAATCGAACCTGGGACCTCATGAACTGTAGTCAGAAACCCAGACCACTAGCCCATGAGGCTTATCAGGTACATAATAATGTACTTTTTTAAAAAATACATATTATATATTTTTTTTAAATCAGTAGTAATTTGCTGTGAGATAAACATTTAGTGAGGTGGAATATGTTATTTGGAATAACATAAGTTAATAGATTTAAAATTTCGTTTCATGTTTTATTACGCATGGTTAATATAACATTCCAAAGGGCAAATTTAACGCAATTAACGAGGAAATGTATAATATTTATGTATGTATTATATGCATTGAATGGGAATTGTACTCTCATAATCCATATACATATCATTGTCATACTTAGAGGTCACAAATATGTTATCCTCCTCCATCGTAGAGACTAGCAGTTTTAAAACTTCATAAATTTGTTTTTAATATTGGTTTAATTCGACAAAAATTCATCTAACATATGACTTAATAATTTAATAAATATCTCAATGTTCGAAAAAGGAAATAAATTGCCACAAGTAAAATTATTCATTATCTTTAGACCGATTTATTTATTTATGTTTGTTAAAATTGTCTATTACAAAAGGTTTAAGGCAAGGCTGCAGTATATCTCCAACTCTATTTAAAATTTATCTCGAAAGAGTACTAAGAGACTGGAGGAAAAAATCTCAAAAAATGGGCAAAATACACATGTATATTCACTAAATTTTGCAGATGACCAGGTATTAATAGCACAAGACCACGATGACATATAATATATGGCTAAAAAACTAAAATAAGAATATGAAAAATGGGGTCTTTATATAAACATTGAGAAAACTAAATACCTGTGTATAGGAGCAGAAATGGAAAATATAAATTTCAACAATGAAGAAGAACCAAAACCTAGTATTGAATGCACTTATTTAGGAACAAAATTAGACCATTCAGGCGATAACACAGTGGAAAATTAGAAATAGAATCGCACAAACAAAACAAGCAATAAATGCTTTAAACTCTGTTTGGTGGAGCAAAAATATTACAAAAAATAGAAAATTACAAATATATCAAACCATAATTCAGAGCATTTTAACATATGGTGCTGAAGTCTGGCAAATTCCTACCAGGGAAATGAAAAGAATTTTAAGTACAGAAATGGATGTGTTAAGAAGATCAGCTGGAAAATCTAGAATGGATAGAGTACGAAATAAAGAAATAAGGGAAATGATTGGTGTAGAAGAGAAGCCTGACATCATAGACATTATAGAAAAGAAAATATTACAGTGGTATGGCCATGTCAAAAGAATGCCAGAACAAAGATTGCCTAAAATTGTTATGGAATGAATCCCAATGGAAAGGATGAAGAGAGGAAGACCGAAGAAAACTTGGATAGAAGGGGTATAAGCAGCTATGAATATCAGAGGAATGGAGGAAGATCAATGGATGGACAGAGAGGAATGGCGTTTGGTTTCCGGAAGACGGCGGCAGCTGCCATGATACTGGATGATGATAATGACGATGATAAAATTGTGTGAAATATTCCTGTTACAGTATATTAATGATATTCAATCAAACAAAAAAAATAATCACAGTACGATTAGAATTAATTGTAACAACTTCTCATCATCAGCAGCATCACTGATTAGGCCTTAAGGTCTATTCCGATCTCATGCTAGAATTGGTCTGTCCATCTTTTACTGGGTCTTCCTACATTTCTTCGTCCTAATGGTTTATAATGAAGAATCTGTTTCGGAATTATATTTTTTCCATTCTGTTGATGTCCATCCATTCACATCTGTATTGTAAAATTGTATCTAATAGTTTGAATATATTTAATTCTCTTCGTATATTTTCATTTCGTTTTCGATCTGTTATTGTATAGCCAGCCACACTCCTCAGAAACCTCATTTCTGACGTTTCTATTTTTCATTCCTGGTTTTTGGTTAAGACCCAGTGTTACGATCCATGTAACAGTGTTAGAACCGCCATTGTTTTATAAAATTTTAGAAGTATCTCCTTTCTAGTTCCTTTGAGACTTCGTTTTATGGTGCCACACATATAATTAAATTTATTTGTTTTGTTTTCAATGTCTTCACTTTTTCTAATGACACATTGTATCCCAGGTAATTAAAATTGCTCACCTGTTCTAATGTTTTATTCTCTAATTGGATTTTTACTCTTAGTGGCTCATACCCTCAAAAAGCTAAAACTTTTGTTTTTAGAGTAGATAACTTCTCATTCAAAAGTTAATTCGCTTATAATAAAAAATGTCTTTGAAGTCGAGGCATTTTATAACATTTCGATTTTACGCTTAATTTATACAAATATAAGTGATGGAAACATAGTAAAATTAAATGAACTTGTTCTTTTTCTTCTTCTTCTTCTTCTTCTTCTTCTTCTTCTTCTTCTACCAAACAAGTAGTTCTGCGTGGTGTCTGTTATGATAATCTTTTATAAATTAGATTGAAAAAAGTGTTAGTTTATCAGTGGTAGGCCAACTTGTAAATTTGTACTGAACCCTATTGGTACTTTATTCATCCATCCTATAGTTCTTAAAGCACGAGGGGATTTCTTGTCCAATCTGATTTAAGTACGCTTATTTCCATACAGATGTCGTGAGTGACATGTGGTCAGCATGTCACCTAATGAGACATATAGTAGGGCCTAGGCAACTAAGGTATTACTTAGGTGGAGGAAAGAGTTAAATTTTGGCCAGTGGCCTTATTATTCAGGAGTAAGGTTATTTTAGGACCCTGAAAATCTTCAGACTTTAAAGTCCCTTCCGGAGGATTTGTCCCTTGGAATGTTCATCTTAAAAATCCATCGATTCCGGCTGGGTTTGAATCTGCGCCCTCGCGACTAGTGGAAAGGAACATACTATAGTTCATGGCATGCTTTAACGGCCTCATTATCTGGAACTGTCGAAAAATCTTCGGCTTCAATCACCCTCCAGAGTGTCACTTAACAAGAGCCGACCGCCTTTCAACCTTCATTAGAGAGAAAGAGACGGAGATATTCCATCTTCTTCTTCTTCTTCTTCTTAAACTTAATTTGTAGGATTTTCATCCTGTTTATTTCCAAAATCACTCCTCGGAGGAAGACGTACTGGATGTGCATTTACTGTCTATCCATCTCTTGGCAGGTCTTCCTCTTGTCTTCTCCCGTCCATTGATTGGTCTATCTTCTTTAGCTCTTTTTGCAAGCCGGTTTTCTTCCATTCTTTCTATATGACCCTTCCAATATTTTCGTCTATCTATAATACATTTGGTTATGTCTTGAATATGGCATTTGTCCCTAATTTCTGCGTTGTGTATTTTATCAAATAATGTTTTCCTCTGAATAGTTCTTAAGATTTTCATTTCGCATGTTCTTATTATTTGTTTAGTTTTTGTTGTAAAAGCCCTAGTTTCTGCACCATATACGATAACTGGTCGAACTATCGTTTTGTATATGCGGGTTTTGCTTTCTATTGACATATGTTTGTTGCGCCAAATTAAATCTTTCATAGATCCTGATATTTGTGCTGCTTTATCAGCATATTCCGAAGTTGTTAAATCAACTAACCGATCTTTTTACAGGTATGTACATATTAATATAGCATAGAATGGTTTAATTTTAAAATGCTATTTTTAAAGAGTAATGTGGACGTGGTGACATTGGAAAGTAGAACCATCGGCGCGTGATAGTTGTAAGTATTAGCTTAGGTTTCTTATAGGGTGAGAACAGGTTGTTAAAGCATGGCCTACACTATAATATACCACCGTAGCCGATTTTGACGTAAATACACTCTAATTCAACCCAGGAAGTTACTACAGACCTTATGGGCTATGCCAGTGTCCCCCTGCCTACAGAGGGTAGATGTTGCCAAACTCATAATAACGGTATTTGTTTGTTATGGAGGGGTGGAGGGGCAAGGTTAGCAGTAGTTTTTCCAAATCTATGTACTATACATTTAAAAACATAGTTTTTCTTTTACGGCATGCAAACTAGTTTTATAGTAAATATGAGAGTGACACTTTCACACAGGATAGTACAGATCCGCAAGAGCTCAGTGACAAATGGTAACGGTTTTTTTTTCTTTAAGAGGGGGTGGCTTGGACGGCTACAACTTACAACTATGTACCTGCTGTGTTGCAATCTTCAGTTTTATGTAAGGATTTTTCTCAAGAGAATACTGTTAAAATGGCAACCCAGTTCCCTATTTCAAACATACAGTAAATTCCTGGGTTGAATATGAGTGTAGCTATAATTTTTAGACTGGGATTTTCTAGTTGGAAATGATACAGTACAAAATCGTACATCTTACGCCAATATCATTCATTACTCTTTACAATCAATAAAGTAATATTTTAAATTGTATCATTAGATAATAGAGGAGTGTTGGTTTATATTTCCATGTTTCTATTCATCCATTTATTTTAGTTAGTAAGTCTCATCATGTTTTAATCTAATACTGGGATCGAGAATGTAGCCTTCAGAAGAACCTTCTTGTTCAAAAACCATGAAATCCCTCTTCCGAAAAAAAAAAAAAAGAATCTCAGGTCGAATGTGATATCGCTAAAAAGAAGTCGTTAAATAGTTCAAGGTTAGGACGAGTTATTTTTATTAGATTGAGTTTAATATGAAACTATCTAAAAAAAACTTAAGTACAGGGTGTTACCGAAATGAGTGCAGATTTTTCGTGAGGTGGTAGGGAACATCCATACAAGTATTTTAACACAATGGACATTGGGCCGGAAATACATTTTTGTGGGTTTACAGAATGAAACAGCATTTAAAATTGAATACTATTGTTGTTTATTTATTAATTCTAAGAAAAATGGAAGGTATTACATGTTATTTTATAGTAATTGTTGGAAATGGCGACCATTGACCTGAATGCACAGCTCCGCGCATCTCACCTCGGACTGATGAACTCTATGAAGCATATCTGGATGCTCCCTGATTTCCGCAACCGCTGACACGATCCTTGCTACAAGCTCTGCTTCTGTGTTCATGGGAATTTTGTAGATAAGAGCCTTGTGTCCCCACAAAAAGAAATCCAATGGTGTGAAGTTTGGGGACCTCTGTGGTCAAGGAACGGGTCCACCTCGACCAATCCATCGATCTGGAAATCTTCTGTCGAGTAAAGCTCTAACGGCACGTGTGAAGTGGGTGTGGCCACTATCGTGTTGGAACCATATACTACAGCGTAAGTTGAGATGAATGTCTTCGAATAATTCTGGGAGAAACACTTCTCGGAGAAAGGTCAAGTAATGTTGCCCTGTCAGGCGAGGGGAAGTAGATAAGGACCCAGCAAGTTATTGTTTAGAATTCCCGCTCAAACATTAACTGCAATTACCATAAGAACCAATATTTTCGTACAGCAATTTTAAATGCATTTTTACTCTGTAGTGTAGACCCATAACAATGCATTTCCGGCCCAAGGTTCACTATGTTAAAATATCCTACCACAACATGAAAAATCTGCACTCATTTCGGTAACATTCTGTATATAGAATGATAAATAAGGCGAGTCTGTTGCATCTTACCTCATTTAGGACAAGATTGTCCTAAAACTCAACTTTTGTTAGATTAAGTTTATTTCGAAACTATATTAAAAAACTTAAATATATAGAACAGGGGCGACCAAACTACGACCCGCGGGCCGTATACGGCCCTCTAGGTCTTTCTATCCGGCCCTTGTAGGCCTGTAGCATTCTAATAAATTAAAATATGCTAATGACAGGGCTACAATATTAGTCTAGCAGTAATGGAACAAGAACTTGTAAAATATGTTATAACGACATAAGGAAAGTAGCAAATCACATACGTTTATAATAATAATAATATAATAATAATAATAATAATAATATAATAATAATAATAATAATAATAATAATAATAATAATATAATAATAATAATAATAATAATATAATAATAATAATAATAATAATAATAATAATAATAATAATAATAATAATAAATAATAATAATAATAATAATAATAATAATTATTATTATTATTATTATCATTATCATTATTATTATAACAAACCTAATAATTTATTTATTTTAGCAGGTTTCACATCTTCCTGCGCTCAATTAATATACTGTCATTCTCCAACATATCCCTCTGTCATTCCAATATCCATCGTCCAATCCATGTCCCCTCATGCTGCTCAAAACACCATCAATTCACGTTATTTTCGCCCGTCCTCTTTTTCATCCACCAAGTGTCACCCTTTCTAATAATCTTCTTGGGGATCTGACTTTCGCATTTTTTTTCAAAATAACCACACCATTTTAATAATTTTTTCATGAAATTTACAATTGAAGTTTGAACATTCATTTTTTGTTTAATTACACTGTTTCTTATTTTATCCCTTCTAGAAATAATAATAATAATAATAATAATAATAATAATAATAATAATAATAATAATAATAATAATAATAATAATAATAATAATAATAATAATAATAATCCATAACAGCTATAATAAGGCCTATGACCCGCGTCACCTTTCTGTTTCGTTCATTTGGCCCGCGATACAAATAAGTTTGGGCGGCTCTGATATAGAATGATACATAAGGTGAGTCTGTTGCAGTTTTAGGACACGTTTCAGCACAAGTGTGAATTGATACATGTCCTAAAACTCAACTTTTATGAGGTTAGATGTGATAGATTCACCGTATTTATTAAGAAGAACCTCATAATGTTACTTCCTATTGTAATTTTATAATATAGAATGCTAATGAGGTACCTCTCTTTGAATACGTATGCAATGGACCGAAAGAATATGAACCAGATAAATGAGAATAGTTCAGCACTTTCTTCATAATAACCCGAATGCGATAATGTTTCGTGTTCCACAATCGCTTCCCACATTCAATTTATTTATGCTAGTACTTGATATATTAATTGGTGTTTCTCGTATAATTTATCATATTTATGCTATTATTATTATTATATTATTATTATATTATCGTTATATTATTATTATTGTTATTATTATCGTAAGTATTGTTATTGTTATTATATAAAATGTTGTTTGCATATGAAATTTACATTGCTACATTTAAAATATCTTATAACTATTTATAATTAGTATAGTGTATATCTCAGCGATGCGATTGAAGTAAACTCTGGGGTCAAACAGGGAGATCCTTTATCTACGACATTATTCTGTCTAGTAATGGATATGGTCTTAAAACAACTGGATCTAAGAGGAAATATTTCAACAAGACTAAAACAATGTCTTGCATATGCTAATGATGTAATAATAACAGCAAGAACAAAAAATTCCCTACTGGAAACCTTTGACAAATTGAAAAATGAAAGTATAAAATATGGGCTTGTAATCAATGTAAATAAAACAAAATATTTAAGATGTATGAGAAATAAAACAAATTTGACTGAACTAACTATTAATAGTGACTGTATTGATCAAATTAACTCCTTTAAGTACCTAGGCACAATACTAAACGATAATAATACTGTTGAAGAAGAAATCAAAACAAGAATATCGCAAGGGAATAAAGCATATTTTGCTAATTTCGATATATTCAAAAGCAAATTAATATCAAAAAATGTTAAATTCAAATTATATACAGCAATAATAAGACCAATCATATGTTATGGAGCTGAAACCTGGGTACTAAAAGAAGCAAATAAATTAAGACTATTAACGTTTGAGAGGAAAATATTTAGAAGAGTGCTAGGTCCAGTAAAGGAAAATGGAAATTGGAGGTTGAGAAGGAATGACGAATTATACCTCAAGAATAATAAAGAAAATATAGTTAGTTTCATCAAATCCAAAAGATTACAATGGTTTGGACATACACTAAGAATGCCAAAGGGAAGATTGCCGAATGATATTTTGAATTGGAAACCACAGGGAACAAGACCAAGGGGAAAACCCAAGGATCGATGGGAGGATGACGTAATTGAGGATTTGAGAGAGATGGGGATTTTTTATTTGAAATCTACTGCACAAGATAGGAAGAAGTGGCGTAAACTGGTTGAGAAGGCCAAGACATTCCACTGGAAGTCGTAGAGCCTGACGAAGAAGAAGAAGAAGATATCTATATTTGTCAAATATGTATTTGTATATGTGCTGGTTGAGTGGAAGAGAAAGCCTTATGACCTTAACTCTGCCAGACTAAATAAAACATTATTATTATTATTATTATTATTATTATTATTATTATTATTATTACTACTACTACTTCAGCAGTTTTTGTAAAACTCGTTTGTTTGGTTGGGATTGAAGAATTTAAATAAAAACCATGGTTATAGTTTAGATTAACAATCTAATTTTATAACATTATTTTCTTAACCGAAGCTATTTAATAGCAAAGGCGATTAGCGTCCCAATTCAAATCTGGGTATAAAACACGGACAAATCTTAGTTCAGAGGTCTGTTTTTCAGACTTGATATTGTTTTACGTTCCATAGATCTAAGATACGGGACCACGGCTTTAGTCTCATCCTTAGAATGGCATCGGCATGCTCAAGATTTTAACCCTTGAATAATCAATCAGCCCTGGCTGGGTTTGAATCCGCGTACTTTGGAACAAGAAGCGAGCATATAACCACTAGTCCACCAGGAGCGACGTGAATATAATGTATGTACACACCCTATACGTCTCTCATGGAGCATGGGTGCTCCCTAGCGACAGTTTCTTCACCATGCTAATTTTATGCTTACTTCCCTACATATGTCAGGGACTAATATTATGGTCAGCATATCGTCTTAATGAGACATCTAATTGGCAACTAAGGTATTACTTTGATGGGAAAGGTCTGTTAAATTTTGCTCGGAGGAACTGATTTAGGCTTGAGGTTCTTTTAAGAGCCCAAAGATCTTCAGGCTCCGGACCTATGACTTAAAGTACTTCCCTGAGGATTTGTCTCTTGGATTTCTCCATCCTAAAAGTCCATCGACCCCGGCCGGATTTGAACCCGCAACCCATAGAACTGGAGAAAATAACATAGGCCTAACCGCTAGACCACCAAAGCCAACGTGAATATAATACATTAACAATGTATTACTGTTTGTTGTAACTTTATATCGTATTATTTCTTATATTATTATTATTATTGATTATTATTATAAGCCCTAGTTTCTCTCAAAGAGACTTAAGCGCTCAATTTAGTTATACTTGTTTTCGGATGTATGTCATTGAGTGACCCGGGGTCAGCGTTCCGCCTCATACTGACATCTAGGAAACCAAGGTAGTACTAAAAAGACTCCTGGCGCGACAGTCCTAGAAGGCCCTTTGCCTACCATCCGGCTGCTGGTCTCACATTCACATGTGTCAATCGCAGAGGTAGATGATCATCCAGTCAGTGTAGGGGTGACATGTGGGCAGCATGTCGAGTCCCCCAGCCGTTGTAGCTAGTTTTCTCAACCTGGAGCCGCTACTTATTGTAGCTACCTAAATGCCTCACGATGCTGGGTGGGCACCGGTCCCATACTGGCCGAAATACCATAAGAACATTTCTTCCCCCGTGGAGACTCGAACCAGCGCAAGTCCCGTAGCTCTACGCCAAGGCTTCCTGCCGATGAGAAAATTCGGTAAATTATTATTATTATTATTATTATTATTATTATTATTATTATTATTATTATTATTATTATATTGGTGGTGAAGATGGTATTGTTAATAATGTGTACAGCCTTAATCTTTGTTATTCTTTCTACAGAGATTTCATTTCAAAGTGGTCTTTCAAATTCCAAATAAAACTCACTCTGACAAAACAATACCGGCATGATAGTAAACAATTCACTCTATGACACGTTTCAAGGGCGAAGGAGGCGAATTGTATTTAAGGATTATCGACTGATCAATATATGTCATATGCCCTCCTATAGTCGTAGCGGGAAGATATAATTTCAAATAATCACTGTCGTGGCGAAAAATGATCTTGCTTACACATACAATGATAGTGCAATGGATCTATTGTAATTTTTAATGATAATAGACACTTATGTTATCAGTAATATATTTATTTTAGTCCTGTAAAAAATAAGATTGTGATGGTTAGATATAAAAATATTTTTGATTGTTTGTATGTATGGAACTCAAGTCAAATATTCTCAGAAGTATAAGAAAGTTGGTTTACAATATATGTAAAACAATTTTCCCAAGTACATAATTATTTATTCATCCAAAACAATAGAAATAGTATATAAATAAACATTTGAATCAAATTAAAATATGAATATTGTAGTAAGAAGATTCACTAGTTAAATATTCATACAGAAATTCCTACATAAATTACAAGTAGTCAAAGGAAATGACTGACAACAAATGAAATCCAGCAGTGCATGTATATGAAAACTTACCAATTAACACAACTGTATTTTCCATTTAGTACTTCGCATTATTCCTGTTCTCATTTCCTGTGAACTCGTTATTGGTTATGCTCTCAATCCGATATCTCTGTCTTTCGAAACACTTTCTGAATTTGCTTGGCACATAGTAAACAATAGTATTTCTACTTTTTCTCTAAATGTTAATAAAACACTTAAATTTTGGACCACAATTATTAGGGGAATACATGTGTAATTCTAGCATATCCAAAGATATTTTATACTCTATAATAAGTTGGTATTATTATCTTAATATTGTTTCGGGTAATAATTATCGTTTAAGATTTTTGCTTGATATTTTTAAAGTTTTATTATCTTATTTTAATGGGAAATAATATTATGCGACTAAAAAAAATATAATTGCACGATGTTACCTTTTTACCTAGCAATATTTTATACTTATTTTATTCTTATTTATAAATAATAATTAATAATTAACATCTTGAGGTCATATTACATTGTTTTTTTTTTATTATGGCGTGAAAAAGTGAATATGTAAAATGAATCATTATAATAGAATTCCAGCCCAGCATTTGCCTTGATGATTGAGAAAAATAAAAAAAAAAAGAACCACTATCAGATTAGTCGGCACCGGGATTTGAATCTGGGACCTCCCGAATACAAGTCTCGAACGCTACAGCCAACTCGTTCTTGCTCGCTCGATGACAGCTATTGGTGCTGTCCAGTGTGCCACACTCTGGGACCTGATTTTTGTCCCATGACGGCTAATTCGCATGTGTATTCAGTATTGGGCTTAGCTGGTTGACCCTAGCCTACACGGTGGTTTTTGGGGATTTGATTGTAACAATGGAATTTCGGTAATCAAGGCGAGTAGATCCCGTTTGACTGGGGTATCGTAATCTATGTCACTGAAGAGCTAGGTTCGATTCAGTGACCAGAATGAGCCACTCTATTCTGTGCTGACCTCTATTTCCTTTATTTCTCCATGTTGAGGACTATGGCTGATTTATTTAGTCAAATATGTTTCTGTGAATAATACGCCATTGTGAAAGATACTATACATTGCGTATCGTTGAGTTTTCATGTTCAAGTATGTTTTTGGAACATGGTTGTAACTCGTTCTTGTATGATGGTAACGGTATATGGCATCTTCCTGGTTTCATGCATCTCTGTTATCCTTGTATAACGTGGTGCCGAAAGGATAATTTTTAAACATCTATTTTTCATTAGTAGAATAGATTTCTTAATTTTTCCGCCAGTAATCTGTAACATGAAAAATTATCTTCTAAAAGATATTTTATAATTTTAATGTTGGCATGTCTTGGCTGTCAGTGGAAGAAAAAACAAACAGAAGACAGAAACATGGCGCTGTGCGTTAATGCAAAACGAAAACAGTAGAGTTAAATGCTTTTTTTTTTGAAACTTTAACAAATATGCTTTAAAGAAATTTAAATAGTAGTGATGAGGTTCAAATCTGAAGATAATTTTCAAAAGAAGTGTAGAATTTGTGGTCGATTCGGTAGAAGATTAGCTGATATATTTACATCACAGGCATCCGACTCTAATCCTAACAGAAAACTTTCTCAACTTATTTATAGATGTCTCCAATTACAAGTTAGTACGGCTTTAGTTTTAGGCATTTTTTCCATTTTTATTATCCATTTAAATTGAGAAGCAAATAATTTACAGTAATAAAAATATAAAGTTTCGCTTTCATGTGAAACATAACCTCAAATTCCCCTACATCTAGAAATGTCAAATTAATTACCGTATTAGTGCTGAATTTATGCTGTTAGTGTAGATAAGGCATTATAAAGGAATTTACTTGGAACTGTGCTAAACATATTTAAGTTTCTAATTGTTTGATTGAAATGTCGATTTATCATTTTTAGATATTGTACTTGATGAAATATTAGGATTAAACCAAACTACTACGTTCAGATGAGAAGTTGGTTAATGTTATAATAATTACAAGGCTCTTTTTTTACATAACTTGTTCTATACTATACAATCTTATGATACTGTTGTACTATGTCCTTTTTAGTTTTACAAACATTTTTATACTATCTTAAATGTTTTGTAACAATTCTTTTTAAAAAAAAATTAAATTATTAAATATTTATCTATGTATGTAAAATGTGGTAATTATTTCTCAATTATTTTTTTAAAGTTCTAAGTAATCATAGTGCTCACATTTTGCGTATATAGGTAAATATTTAAGAATTGTAAAAATTTTTAAGAATTATAAAACATTTAAAATAATAGGAAACTTGAGTAAAAATGGAAAAGTACATAGTGCTATACTGTCATAAGAATGGTTGTATGGTATAGCACAGAGGAAGTTTTATTGTAAAAAAAGAGCCTTATTAATACTATAATAATTTTTCTGGACTCAAGTATATATTATATTTTTCTTGATTTTCCATAGTATTTTTTTGTAATACTGTTGCTCTACTTACTTTTTCAGTCTTTACTAAGATTTTGTACTATTTTAAATGTTTTGCAATGATACTTATAACTGGTTCTTTTTACAATTATTAAATATTTATCTATGTGTGCAATGATTTCTTCAAAGTTTTGAAGAATCGTGTGCATGTGTGAATGTTTAAAGAAACTTCCGCTAGATGGCAGATATATCTGTGAAATTGGAATGACCAACATTTGAAAGTATACATTAAGAAATGGATGTTCACTCACTTCATTTTATTAGGTTTTGATGGGACAAGTTAGTGTACATCAGATTAGTTTACACTTCATTAAATAATATGAATGTAATTAATTTTGTTATGTTAGGAAGGGGAAGTATATCCATTTCTTGCAAATGTTTGGAAATTTATTGAAAGGTTGGTCATACCAATTTCTTGCATATGTCCACCATCTTGCAAAAGTTTCTTTAAGAGTTCGTGCGTGCACACTATGATTCTGTAGAACCTAGAAAAATTCTTGGTTAAGGTAAACTTTTTTCCCCTTTTCTGTCAATAGGTAAACAAGCCTCCCTGTTTATTATTATTATTTTTTTTAATGACTGTTGAAAGTGTGCAGTCAAAATTTTCAACAGCTGGAGTTTAGCTGATGATGAAGGAGATGCTTCCAAAACTAGTCTCAATGAGAATTACATATTTTTTATGTAGTGAGGTATAAAAATATTAGATGCATTTATGTAAATTGATAATTTACCTTATAGTTTAACTTTTACAGGAATTAATCACTATGAGGTTTAATTTATGGTAAAATCAAATGTTTCTTACCTCTCCTCATACAAATCTTCTAAGTAGATCGTGATTTCGAGACCATAACGGTCTTATCTTCAGTACGTTTTTGACAACTGATGTTATGTCGATCAGAAGAAACTCTTCTTCTTCCCTCTGTTGGTGGACCATTGAACCTCTGGATTACACTTATAAAAGAAACAGAAAAAATAAAATTCGAGAAATTCACTTACCATCCATTGAAACACCATAAATTAAAAAAAAAAATTGAAAAAGTTTAATATAAGAGTAACACCGAAGAACAAATACAGCCTTAATAGAATAATTAAAACCAATAAAAATGAAAGAATTGAAGAAGAAAAACAAATCAGGAATTTATCAGATCAAATGCAAGGATTGTGATAGAATTTATATTGGAAAAAAAAAAAGAAATTTGAAAACAAGGGTGAAAGAACATCTTAGAAACGTCAAAAATGGGGAAGTGGAAAAGTCAGCAGAAGCTGCTCATGCTTGGTCCGAAAAACATTTAATTGAATCAAAAGCCAGTCTAATTAAACAAATAGACAAACAAAAGGAACTCATGGTTTGGGGAAAGATCCACACTCAGAAAAACAAAGGAAAACTTATGAACCACAAATTCTGACCTGATCCAGAGGTTCATCGGTCCACCAACAGAGGGAAGAAGAAGAGTTTCTTCCGATCGACATAACATCAGTCGCCAAAAAAGTACTGAAGATGAGACCGTTATGGTCTCGAAATCATGATCTACTTAAAAGATTTGTATGAGGAAAGGTAAGAAACATTTGATTTTACCATAACTTACCTTATAGTTTATATATTAAATTTGGGAATTTTTAACATTATGAGGTTCAATTCATAAGAATTAAATTAATTGTGATTATTTCTTACCTCATACTTCTATATTTCTTTAAATACAGCACTGCAGTATCGGCAAGAAGTTGCCAATACTGCAGTGCTGTATTTAAAGAAATATAGAAGTGTGAGGTAAGAAATAATCACGATTAATTTAATTCTTACCTTATAGTGTTACTTTCCATAGTCATTTTATTAAAAAAAAGTTACATGCTTGTTGCTATTTGTTTTTAAATTACAGTAATTCAACATCCACATTACAATCACCATAAATATTAATATTGTTGCAACACAGTTACCATGGTAGTCGAAAGCTGTAAGCCTATGAAAATATTCAGGCACTTGACTATTATCTATCTATAATGGTGTAACCCATTGTTGAGTCATAGCCTCTCCTTTGTAAGCAGTTACTAGACCAAGTTAATCTTTTTTAGTCACCTTATTTGCTCAGAGATGTCATGGATGGCATGCGGTCAACACACCGACCCAATGAGACATCTAACAAGCAACTAACATATTACTAGGATGTTTGAGGTTGGTAAATTTTGCTTAGAGGCCTCTTTATTCAGGCTTAAGGATCTTTTACGAGCCTGAAAATCTTCAGACTCAGGACCCACACCTTAAAGTCCTCCCAGAGGACTTGCTCCTTGGATTTTTCTATCCTAAAAAAATCCATCGACGCTGGCCATATTTGAACCCACGATCCTCGGAACCAGAGGCAAGGAGCATAACCACTAGTCCACTGCAGCTGACTACTTCAGTATTATCATAATTCAGAAATATTGAATTATTTAAATGTATGATATAATTTCTATGTTAATATTTAATTTTAGGAAGTTATATTTTGAGGTTATTTTAATTATATTATTTTTGGTCTGGACATCTTACCTCAATATTAATGTTGATTTGTTCTTGGACATGTCAACATTGATATTGAGGTAAGATGTCCAGACCAAAAATAATATAATTCTATGTTAATGTTATAATTATGTTTGTTTTCAGGTTAAAGAAGATGACAGCTTTCCAAAGAAAATTTGTGATGACTGTAAAAATAAACTTACCTCTTGGCAAGACTTCTTTAATAAATGTGAGCAGACACAGAAAAGATTTATTCAGTATTTGGAAAATCAACAAGAGTCACTTAATTCTAAAGTTAATGCAGCTCCATCTGTTGATCAGACTCAACATGTAACTTCTTCCAAACAATTAAATGTAATTGTTTCAACAGATAGCACAAATACAAAAACTAATGAACAATTTAATGTTCAAAATGAAACAGTTGATAATAAAATAGATAATGAAGATGTGCAGTTGAAAATAAAAAAGCAGAGAAATAGATGCAAAAAGAGAAAAAAATGTCTGAATAGTAATACTGAAGTTAAAACTTCATTGGACATTTCAGAAGAGAAAAAAGAGGAACAAAACTTGGTTGGAAACGAACAGGGTCCCGAAATTAAAACAGAAAACACTAACAAAAATATAAAGTCTTCTAAGAGTTGCTTGAAAGTTAAGAAATGCTCTGAAGTACATCAGTGTCATATTTGTGAAAAGACATTCCCAAATGCATCTAAATTAAAGCAACATATAGCTGCACATTTAAATTACCTAGAGTTCCAGTGTGACAAATGTGATAAAAAATTCCGATCAAAGTTCTCACTCAGGTAACTTACTTCAGATTTTTAAATAATTTAATGTGTAATGTATGGAAAAGTTAATAATAATAAGAATTAAATTAATCGTGATTATTTCATACCTCATACTTCTATATTTCTTTAAATACAGTATGAGGTATGAAATAATCACGATTAATTTAATTATTATGAATTTGAACCTCATAATGTTAAAAATTCCCAAATTTAATATATATAAAAAAGTTAATAAATTTAATCTCCTTGCTAACTCAGGTAATAGCATGACTGCTTCCTGAAGCAGGTCTGGGTTCAATACTTGGCAGGGTTGAGAATTTTAATAATTTTAACAATTTAAAAATCAGATATAGACATTAGAGATATCTTATGACTAGAATTATAGCAGCCTCCAAACTTTTGCTTGAAATAAAGAAGTCCAGGTCAGGCTCTCTTATATAATTCTAAGCCTTCAGGCTAAAGGCTTCCAGCTTCTATATTTACAATGATGTAAAAATGAGCAGTTTAGTGCTTACAATTACTGCATGTGTATTTTAGAAAGGAAATCTAATCATAACGAAAGAGTATTTATGTGATATGACATATTTATTATTATTATTTTATTTATACTCCTTTTGAGATCATGCTTCGGTTTGTGTAATTATTAACGAATTGGTTATTTTGACTCACCTCATATTTCATGAGTCAAAATAACCAACTCATCAATAATTAAAAGAAACCTCATAGTGTTATTTCCTACATCCATCCATAGTAATTCTGCCCAAAGGCAGATCTTTCACTGCAATCATAGCATTTTCATGCTATGCTTTGCAGCTTTACTAGGGAATTGTAGGTGTGGTAGCTTCCCGTTGCTTTCCACACCGGTGAAGGATGATGATCATGATGATAAGGATGATGATGGCCAATGATTTCGGGGACCATTTGGGCCTTAAAGTTTTCCTGACATTTGTCTTACAGGTGAGGAAAAATCCCGATAAAAACCTCACCCAGAAAAACTGCCCTGACCGGGGATCAAACCCGAGCCCGCTGCGTGACAAGGCAGCACACTACCTCGAGACCACAGCGGTGGACATTTCCTACATAATTGTATTAAATTAAATAAAATTTGGTTTATTTGTTTTTAGATCTTATATTCTTAACTGCATGGCCAATATTCCATATACTAAGGATTTATTTATTTTCTGGACCATATAGGCCTTAGTTTATTTTGATTATGAAAAAGTTTTCATTAAATTATTCTGTATACCATTATGTAAAATTACAAATGCAGTTATTATGAATGTACAAAAATATATTACTCAAAGCAATTTTAAAGAAAAGAATAGTCGAGAGAGAAAATGTATAAAAAGTTGTAACTTAAATAATGAATATTTAATTTTAGGAAGTTATATTTTGAGGTTATTTTAATTATATTATTTTTGGTCTGGACATCTTACCTCAATATTAATGTTGATTTGTTCTTGGACATGTTTCAAAACAATTCTGTTTTATCGTCAGCTTTCCCAGACTTGAGTCTGGGACGATAAAACAGAATTGTTTTGAAACATGTCCAAGAACAAATCAACATTAATATTGAGGTAAGATGTCCAGACCAAAAATAATATAATTAAATAATGAATGTTGTATAAATAAAATACATTTGTACACATAGTTAATGAAGAGAGTTTATTACTGTTTAATGTATTTTAAAATTGTTTACAAAGTATGAACTTAATTTTATTTAGGATATAAACAATTATTTTTGTTTATAGTAAGTACTGTATGAGTATTTATCATTATCCAAAATATGCATCTACATTTAGGATTTTTTCTCAAAATATTTCTCATTATAATATATTAAAACATTTGAAAGTGATTTATAAATATTCTTTAAATCCAAATTTGTATAAAAATAATTTTTTTTAACAGAAGTCATCTGGAAACTCATTCAGAAAATCGTAATTACTGCTGCCATTTGTGTGGTAGTTTGTTTTACACAGCTTCTGGTTTATGTAATCATGTTAGACTTCATAGTGAAGAAACAAAACGATTTACATGTCCATTATGTGGAAAACAATTCAGACAAGCTGGACATCTTGAACAACATCAACGTACCCATACAGGTAATATTATTTACTTCAAACTCATTTCAGTAATGGTTAGGTGCAAAAAGTGGGCATCTGAATTTCGAGATAATTTTGGTTTTAAACTGAAGCTTAGGACCACTAAACATGAAAAAAAAAAAAATTGTAGACCATCCAGAAACAAAGCAGTAAAATAACATTTTATAGCACTACAAAATACACATTTTACTAGTTTACTGTACGAGACATCCCCTTTTCGATATAAATTTGGTATTAAAATGAAGCTTAGAATCACCATATATGAAAACACGAAGGAAATCTGCGGACCATCACTAAAGAAACTAGGTTAGAGTAATTGATTCTTATACATAATTAGGTTAGGTTAGCTTTTAGTTTCTTATACATGTATTTACATACCTGTAATTTAATATTGTCTAAATGCCATTCTATTTATTACTTTCACAGGTTAGAGTAATTAAAAAAAAATTAGGTTAGCTTTTAGGTTATTATACATGTATTCTAATAAATTATATTACAAATTTTGAAGATTATGTTATAAATAAGTGGCATCTATTTATTGAATATTTTGTAAGGACTAATTTGCCATTGTTCATTTTCGAGAAATACGTACAATGATGTATCGATTATTATCGACAATCGATTCAGTTAAACCATTTTTTTTAAAGTCTATGCGAGGATGTGATTTTTATTAAATTTCAAACTCTTTGCTATGTAATTTTGGAAATATAACATTTGATAATACAGTAGTGCACTTTTATTACAATAAAATATTTATTCTATTTTTGCATCTCTGTTGAAGTAAACATGTTTTCACCCTGGACTAACATCTAAATATCAAATCTGACATCACAACCACAATGGCAGCCACTTCCTTCAGCTAATATAGGAAATAGTGCTTTATAAATTATTTTCCAGCTTTGTCTCTGGATGAACCGCAAATTTTTTTCATATTTTCATCTTCGACGTTCCTAAGCTTCATTTTAAAACAAAAATTATCTCGAAATTTAGATGTCCACTTTTTTCTCCATACCCTCAGTAATTAATGTTCTTAAAAAAATTCTACTTTTAAATAAATCTAAAAAACAAACACATGAAATATTATTTTATTGTGTGATTATTTCGAACAACTTTACTGCATCAAATTTCTAGTGTTGTCTCAGTGCTGGGACAATTAGCAAGGTCATTGTAAAAGTCTTTATATGTTCTTCAGGGATGTATATACAACACAGAAATTAGGGACAAATGTCATATTCAAGACATAACCAAATTTATTATGGGTAATCAAAAATATTGGGAAGGTCATATAGAAAGAATGGAAGACAACCGACTTGCAAAAAGAGCTTAAGAAGATAGACCAATGGATGGAAGAAGAAGACCAGCCAAGAGATGGATAGGTAGTGAATGCACATCCAATATGTCTTCCTCCGAGGAGTGATTTTGGAAATAAACAGGATGAAAATCCTACAAATTATGAAGAAGAAGAAGGAGGAGGAGGGATGTATTGCTTCAGTTTTACTATGTACTGCAGTTTTTGAACTTGTCTTCAGGCAGTTCTGCACCCCTTTATGTGTTTTGTAGAGAAAAGTGGTGTTGTGCACAAACATTGATCATCTCGGTGCATTCAACTCTTCTTTTCAAATTTTGGCTGTTGTGAAAGCTCATAAAGTTTGCCACAGTGAATGTTACTGTACTGTCTCTTTCTACAGATTTCTGAAGACTGTCATCAGACACACAGGATTGCTTACAAAATTTGGGCCATCAGTTCTTATAATTCACATTCTTGGGCATGCTAATAATTTTTACCTGCATAATAAAATTCCTGGATTTCCATAAGTTCAACTTATTCATGCAATGAGCAATCTATCATTTGAACTATTAAAATCACTATGAGATGAGAAAAATTGATGGATAAGATACGCTGGTTGCTTAGTATGATTTGGGAAAAAGAAGCTCTTCCAGATGAATGGAAGGAATCAATTATCGTACCAATTTATAAGAAAGGAGATAAAACTGATTGCAACAACTACAGGGGCATCTTATTACTTTCAACTTCGTACAAAATTCTAACAAATATATTAGTAAGCAGACTTACTCCCTATGTTGATGACATTCTAGGAGATCATCAATGTGCATTTAGAAGAAACAGGTCTACAACAGATCAGATTTTTAGTATAAGAACAGATTTTAGAAAAGAAATGGGAATATAATGGTACTGTACATCAACTATATGTAGACTTCAAAAAAGCATATGATTCAATTAAGAGGGAGAAGTTACATAGTATCCTGCTGGAGTTCAGAATTCCTAAAAAGTTAGTTAGACTTATACGAATGTGTCTAAATGGCTCAAAGAGTAGGGTGCGTGTAGGCAAACAGTTTTCAGACACTTTTGAAATCCAGAATGGGTTGAAGCAAGGAGATGCACTATCTCCTCTACTATTTAATTTTGTACTAGAGCATGCCATTAAATCTTTAGAGAATGAGGAAGGCTTACAACTGAATGGTATTAATAAGCTGTTAGTTTATGCTGATGATGTAGTACTACTGGCCGATAGCGAAGAGATACTAAAGGCCAACACGCACACACTATTGAGTAACACTAAGAAATTAGGACTGGATGTAAATATCAGTAAAACTAAATATATGGTCACACGTAGAAATTCAGTATATAATGGAAATGGACAGCTAATGACAAATGAGGGAAATTTTGAGGAAGTGGCTGAATTCAAATACCTAGGAACAATAATCACAAATAGGAATGAGATGCACAAAGAAATTAAACATAGGCTCAATTCTGGAAATGCATGCTATTATGCATTGCAGAGACTTTTGATGTCCCAACTCCTTTCAAAAAACGTTTAGCTGAAAATATACGAGGGCGGATCGGAAAGTAACGCACAATAATTTTTTTTTAAAAAGTTTAATTGTAAAAAAAAGGAAAAAAATCACAAATGAACTTACATCTTTTACCTACTTTTCGACATAGTCACCAACTTTCTCAACACATTTTTCCCATCGTGTTACCAGTTTCAATATGCCCTGTTCGTAGAAGTCCGTTTGGTTGGAGTGTAGCCATCTGCGCACTGCTGATTTCACTTCCACATCTGTCTCAAAGCGTTTGCCGGCCAGGAATTTCTTCATGGGACCAAACAGGTGAAAGTCCGATAGTGCAAGATCCGGACTGTATGGTGGATGCTGGAGCACCTCCCAACCAAATTCGGCGATTTTCTGACGAACGACAGCAGCAACATGGGGGCGAGCATTGTCATGAAGAAGTTTAACGTTAATGTTGTGACGTTTGTCATGAATGGCACGACGCAACTTCACCAAAGTTTTAATGTAGGCCGCAGCATTCACAGTGGTCCCGTGTTCAGCAAAGTCCACCAATAAAACATCATGCATATCCCAGAACACTGTCTCAAGCACTTTCCTGGCAGATTGAGTCACTTTGAATTTTTTCTTTACTGGGGAACCAGCATGTTTCCACTCCATTGATGCCTGCTTTGTTTCGGGCGTGTAGTGGTACGCCCACGACTCATCACCTGTGACGATTCCTTCCAGAAAGTCATGTCCTTGTGCGGTGTACCGCGTTAAGTGGTCCAAGCTTGCCATCATTCGCTGGCCCTTGTGGTCGTCTGTCAGGTTCTTAGGCACCCAGCGAGCACTAACTTTACGGAATTTCAAATTTTCATGAACAATATCGTACACCGCACCATAGGAAATGTTGAACTTCTGCGATAAGGCTCGCAGTTGCACACGCCGGTCGTTCAGAATTGCCGCCTCAATGCCTCTGACATTCTGCGGGATTGCTGCTGTTGTCGGCCGGCCAGAGCGTGGCGAATCACTAAGGTTCACGCGTCCCTCTTGGAAGAATGTGCACCACCTGGAGACATTGCTACGGTCCATACAATCATCCCCATACACGCCACGCATGTCCCTGTGAATTTCACTGGGTTTATGCCCTTTGGCCCACAAAAATCGATCAACACTTCTCTGTTCCTCACAGGTGGACGACTGTAGCATGCATGCCATCTTTGTTGCATAGTTCAAGCTTCTCTCGCAAGAGGTGCACCTGCGAAAAAAATACCATCTGTAGTGAAAACTTCAAACTATATCTCTGTGAAATTTCAACATTCTAGCTGCAATACCAAGGCAGAAAAAAATTATTGTGCGTTACTTTCCGATCCGCCCTCGTATAAAAGTATTATTCTACCAGTTATATTATATGAGTGCGAAACATGGATCCTTATTTTAAGGGAGGAAAGGAGATTACGAGTATTTGAGAATAAAGTTCTTAGGAAACTTTTTGGACCAAAGAGAGGTGAACAGACAGGTGAATGGAGAAGACTACATAACAATGAACTACATGGTCTTTATAGGAAGCCAGATATAATAAGAACAGTTAAGTCTTGTAGACTGCAATGGGCAGGACATGTTGCACGTATGGGGAATGAAAGACGTGCATGGAAACTTCTTGTAGGAAAGCCAGAAGGAAAACGCCCAGTTGGTAGACCAAGAATGAGGTAGGAGAACAACATTAACTATGATTTGAGGGAAGTAGATTATACAGGGAATGATTGGAAAGCATTAGCTCAGGATAGGGATGTATGGAGAGCTTATGTCCGCGCGGCCATGAACCTACGGGTTCGATAGTGCCAGTGAGTAAGTAAGTATGAGATTTAATTTAATATTTAAATTATCATTTTTTACACCTCACCTCATATCCTGTCTTCTAATTAAACTGGTTTCAAAATCTAGGCAGTAAGAAGCATTCTCCTGGATGACAGAACATTGGTCATGAAATTACTGATGATGAAACCACCTAAGTTTTGTAACCGTTTTAATTAGAAGGCTGGCTATAAGGTGAGGTGTAAAGAATTTTAATTTAAATCTTATTCTATCATTTCTTTGTACAGTGGACACTTTTTAATTCAAACTCGAGGGGAATTTTTAAAAATTTGAATTATCAAAACTTAGAATTAACAAAAGACACTTTATTTTACATAGTACTGTTCACTGAAATAAATTTATTTCATGCAAATACTACAATTAACATGCTCTGTAACTCACCCTTTTAATTTACATGTTTTGTCATGAATTATGTAGCACTCTTATCACACTAAATAATGATCAGCATATACTAAGAGATGATTAATACCATTGAGTAATAAACTTTCTTTATCCTCTAAATATTGTATTGCATTTGAAGAGAAAAACATACATCTAGAATGGGGTTCAAACCCACAACCTTTAGCTTTATATGCTTAATGTTCTTACCGTCTGAGCTATCCTAGGCCTCCAATCTAAATGCAAATTTTTCTCTTATATGTTTTAATTCCTGAGGGCCAATTACTACAAACTGTTGAATCGACACACAAATGGCGACTTCTTATTTCAGAAGACTTTTAATGGGAATTTAAACATTACTTTATGAAGCCAATAGAGCTCTTTTTGACGTTTTTATTAAAAAATTAACATTTCCCATTGAAGGATATTGGATGCAGTAGTTCAAAATTGAAAAGGAGAGGAAATGGTGCATCTCCTTGTTTCAACCTATTATGAACAATGACATCATCATCATCATTTCCTTTCTCTCCTAGCTGGAGCATAGGGCCATAATGAAATTTCTCCATTTAACTCTATCATCTGCCAACCTCTTCACCTCCAATAAAGTTTTTCCCATTCACAAATTTCTATAAACATATATATATATGCTTATACAAGAATACATTTAGAGTCCAGTATGTAAATTAGTAAAACTTTCTTGAAATGCTTAATTCTTTTACAGGCGAGAGACCACACCAGTGTCCAGAATGTGTTCAGAAATTTACAACAAGATGTCAACTGAGTCGCCATATTCAAGGAGTGCATCGATGTGCCAAGAAACACAAATGTGTGACATGTGGCAAAGAATTTCTGTACGGCACTAATTTCAAAGGTTTGCTAACTTTATCTTATAATTCTAAAAAATATGGCACTTACAATTTTTGAAGCTTATGTGTAATTTTAATGAAGCAACTTTGAGGTGCATGTGGTTAGAAACTCCCTCTTATCTATGGGTAATGAGTTCATGTTTTGGTCAATATGGTGTACGAATCAAAACCAGGCTAGATTTTTTTGGGGTTTCTCCTGTTTTTCACTGCCAAAAGTTAATTCCACCACTTCTCCATACTCACGTCATCCATTTTGTTTCATTTCATCTGCTCCTGTGAGATATGACAGGCCTGGTCAACCAACATACTCATAAAACACAGCCTTCAATAAAGGAGCTTCATCTTCATATAATAAAGTCGATGAATTTTCCAGGCCATAAAAATCCAGAGTATAACTTCCTTCGGAAGGGAAAACAAATATAAGACTACTGTATAGTAGATTTACGGTACATAGAAGAATCTCAATCTAAAATAAGTGACCTATGAGTAAATTTTCATTCTTCATTACGTGCATCCAGTCGCAGCTGATGATACAAATCCATTGCATGCTGATGGTGTATAAGTTACAATGAGGCTGCATATACATGCAGATTATGTGGGCTTTGAATGCCCACGAGGTTAAAAAAAAGAGAAATAGGGAAGACAGAAATGAACCCTTTGGCCTTGATTACTCTAATACCATTGTGAATGATGATTCATTGCAATTGAATGTGGGACCAGTAGAGTAAGGTAAAGGAAGGATTTCTGCTTGGATGGGAATGAAGCCTGAATTAGCTCAATGGACAGAGCATTAGCACAAAAGCTAAAGGTTCGGGGTTCGATTCCCGGTTCAGGCAAAAATTTTTCTCTTTACCATTGATTTAAAATAATTTAATTGTGTTCATTAATTTACTTATTTCTATCATAGTAATAGCTCAATATTAATTTAATAAATAATGCTATAGCCGTGTGGAGTCCCTTCATGTCTTCTTCAGGTAGAAGCCATTCATTGTATATTTGTGAATGATGATTCATTGCAATTGAATGTGGGACCAGTAGAGTAAGGTAAAGTAAGGATTTCTGCTTGGATGGGAATGAAGCCTGAATTAGCTCAATGGACAGAGCATTAGCATGGAAAGCTAAAGATTCGGGATTTGATTCCCGGTTCAGGCAAAAAATTTTTCTCTTTACTGTTGATTTACAATAATTTAATTGTATTCATTAATTTACTTATTTCTATCATAGCAATAGCTTTAGCTCCTCAATATTAATTTAATAAATATGTTAACAGCTGCACCATGAGAAGGTAGGGATTGGATGCTGGTTTATTTTCCAGGTTGGTTCTTGTAAGCTTTCAATCTAGAAAGAATTAGAGGGTCTCCTCCCTGTTAAAAACAATAACCCTTTTGCAGCCATGAGTAAATTTTGTTAGTTCTTTTATGCTCAGATTTGAATTGTGGTGCTAATGAACATTCTTAAATAAAAATACTAACTGTGTTGTATGATTACTGTTCTCTGTAATAATTATAGTGAATTTTTGTAATTTTCACAGCTCATTTATTAAGACATGCAGGTCAGCGAAACAACAAATGCAATGAGTGTGGTAAGACGTTTGTAACCAGTAATGCTCTCTTCCGTCACCGTCGCTCTCACACAGGCGACAAACCATTTGAGGTATGTTGGTATAAATTTCCATATTGTTAATTTTTATTGAGCGATATGGTGCATAGAAACAATTTAATACACTGTGTCCAGGTTAGGGATATCATGAAATATAATCCACCTTTAATAACAGGAGAGAATTTTATTATTATACGTATGGGACAGGATGCAGATACTCTAAGATTTTATTTTTATAAAAAGATGCTAGAAATGTATATAACAAAGCAGGAAAATTTTTATAAGTATACATTCTTTTGAATAAATTACATATTAATTAGACATAAGTGAGCTATATGAGTAGTTACTTGTATTTAAGAAATTATTAAATTATTTAAGAGAGGAATACATTTAAGTAAGAATTTTTTTATTTTTTTTTATTTTATCTAATGGCATTCAAACATTGAGATAACATCATTTGTTCATCTGATTCATAATCATGGTTCTGGCTTCCCAATATTTTCCGGTCTCAGTTGTACTGCGAAGAGCCGGGCAGCGCATTAAGTGTTCCCTGTCCATATCTTCATCCAGATTACAGAGATTGCAGGTGGGCGCTTGAAATATTCCAAAGCAAGACAGATGTTTGGTAAGAATATCGTGTTCAGTTTGGAGGCAGAACTTGGCAACAGTTTCTTGTCTTGGTCGGTCAGGTATGTTACATATGGAGGTCTTCCAGGGCTTTGTTGCATTATATTATTTTTGGTCTGGACATCTTACCTCAATATTAATGTTGATTTGTTCTTGGACATGTTTCAAAACAATTCTGTTTTATTGTCAGCTTTCCCAGACTGGTTTTATTTATGTTGCATTATGTTGCACCACCTGGATGTCGATGTCAGCTCCATCCTGTGGTTGGCCAAAGAACCTCCAAACAAGGTCACCCTCCATCGGAATATCAAAATTCATAACTCTGTTTCTGTTCTTCTGAATATAAATTTTTTCCCAAATAGTCAGTTCTTTTGTATTTTCTAACTGTTTTAATAATTTAGTGTCTGAATTTATATTATGTTTTTCAGACCAAACATGAGCAGCAACTGCAGCAACTGCAGATTTTTCATATTTCTTTTATCTTTTAATATTCTAATTATTATGTTTCTTTCGGTTCTAATTTTTAGGTTTCGTTTTGTTTTCCCTATATATATCTTTTCACAACCCATGCATTCAATTTGATATATTCCTGACTTTTTATTTTTATCAGTTTTTTTCATTTTGTTGGTTTTTATTAGTTTATTTAAACTGTAGTTATTTTTTGGTGCTAATTTAATATTAAACTTCTCAAATATATTTTGAAATTTATTATGTACCCAAGGGTGATATGTGAATTTCCTATATTTTTTCATAGGTGGTTCTTCTTTTTCAAGATTACTTCTGTTTATCATTTTTTGTTTTTTATACTTTTCTATCCTTTTATGTACCATTTTTTCATCAAACCCATTTTCTCTTGCTACTTTGATTATGTGTTTTTTCTCATGTTTGAAATCTTCTTCGTTTAAGGGTAAGTTTACCAATCTATGAGTTAAACTATTAAATGCTACTAATTTATGTCCAATTGGATTGAACCCTGTTGATTTTATAAAATTTTCCGTATGAGTTTCTTTTCTATGAATCCCGAATTCAATTTTCCTTTTTTCTTCGTTTCTGACCAATTTAAGATCCAAAAAAGGTATTTGTTTATTGTCTTCTATTTCTTTGGTGAATTTAATGTTTGTACTCTGTAAATTTAATAGTTTTAGGGAATCTTCTACATGTTTTTCTTTAACAATACAAATTATATCATCGACATATCTACTCCAAAATTTAAACATTGTGGGATGTGCTTTAGTGATTTTATATTCAAAATCGCTCATAAATAAATTTGCCAGGAAAGGTGATAATGGGTTTCCCATTGAGAGCCCTGATTTTTGTCTATAGAAACTCCCATTGAATGTAAAAAAACATTGAATGTAATTAAAATAACCTCAAAATGTAACTTCCTAAAATTAAATACTTTGTTGCATTGTTTGTTTCTAACTTCATGATATATTGTTTCTTCATCTGCTTCTTTATGTAGAGTTTAGAGGAATGGTATGATATCTCTGATTTGAAGCAGTTGGGTAGCATGGTGGCTTTTTTTGCTAATGTATCTGCTTGTTCATTGCCAAAAATCTGACAATGCCCTGGGATCCATTGCAATACAACTTTCTTTTTCGCTAATTTCAGTTTGTTCAGGTTCTTACGGCAGTCATGTATCTCCAGTGATGCAGCAGGTTCAATTGCAACAATTGATTCTATGGCGGATCTTGAGTCACTCAGAATAACAATCTTTGAAATTTTTTTCAAGATGCAATAGAAGTTGGTTTAGTGAAGTTCTTATGGCTTCAATTTCTGCATCGTAATGCTGTTTTGTTTGACCCAATGGGTTTATAAAAAGGAGAAGATGGAGCTGTATATTCCTGCTCCTGAATTTGTATAACCATTTGTGAGCCATTTGTTAGCCATTCAGCCTCTGGGTATTTGATATTGATTGTCTCCAATACCAGCAGTTTTAAAGATACAGAGTCAATTTCGTTTTTAAACACACATTGGTTTAGGTCTATGCAGCAGTCATAGCATTCTATTGTGGTTGGGTTCTGTGCCTATATTATGGGTTGGGGTTCATTTGACATGATTGAATATTGTTGTTTTAGTTTAAATATTTTTTTGTACAAATCCATGTTGAGTTTTGAGGTTTCTTTCCCTATTTGCATATTTGTACCAGTATTGATCATCTGACAGTCTGATTAGTTTTTCGTATAATAGTATGGATCTTTCTTCTATCAGTGTCAACATGGCATCCACTGGAGTTGTTTTTACAGCACCCATTATAAGTCTGAGATCTTGATTGTGTATTTTCTCAAGTTTAAATAGAGTTTAAACAAGAATTATTTGAAGAGAAAAATTTATTACTTTTTAAATAAATGATTGAGTTGGAGAAAATGTTTTTTTTTATATTAACCTCATAAAGTTGTGTGTTTTCACGATACTGGTTTCAAAAGTAAATCTTACTTCCATATTAAAATTTACTTTTGAAAGCTGTTTATAATTATATACCAAGAGGACGAAGATCACTGGGCCGTCCTATGAAACGCTGGAGGGAAAATTTTCTATAGGATCGTAACAGGCCTTGGCCTAATACTTGGAAGGAAGAAGAAGAAGAAGACTTTTGAAATTGGTATTGTGACAACATGCAACTTTATGAGGTGAGGTAATAAAAACATTTACTCCAACTCATTCATAAATTGTAAATACCTCATAGTGTTACCTCCTACTTTGATTTTGATTAAAAAGAAAAATGTATGTCTAAACTGAGATTTGAACCCAAAGTTTCTGGTTTTATACACCAATGCTCTTTCCAACTGAGCTACTTAGTTTCTAATTTAAATGAAAAATGTTTTTCTATCCTAGTTTAGGCATAAATGTTCCTCTTCAAATATAATTTGTCATTCAGTGAGAAGTGATAAATTAAAAATAAAAACATTGTAATAATATATTAAGATGCGAAGTTGGGAAGTGGTTTTCACAGAAGTGAGGAAATGTTTAAAAACTGAGTGATAGCGAGGCTTTTAATTTCCAAGATTCTGTAAAACACTTCACAAACATGCATTGTACATTATTTTTTGCGCGATGGTGTTTTCAAAATAATAAATAATAGTAAAATAATAACATCTTTGTTGGAAATATTTGCATTCATTATAAACAACTGACTAACGTTAACAGTGTGAGCAATGTTTATTAGTTGAGACTACAGCAGGCTATATCACCAGTCAGTCATAAAATGGCTGCAAGTATGTATTTATTGTTATATATTGTTTCAAATAAAGTTCAGTTCATTTAAAATGTAGTGATTTGTTTCATATAATGTACATTAACACTACCTTTTGGATATATTTTTGTATATACATTGTACGTAGTGTACATAAAGGGCAGTGATTTTACTTCCCACACGAGGTTTGTAATATGTAATATTACAGTATAGTTATTTAGGTTGGCAACCCCAAAATGTAGGAAATTTAACTTTCAATCATGATCGTCATTGCTGTAAATACGACAAAACACACTTTCTTGCAAAAAAAAAAATTAAAAATTAAAGCTATTACTATGTTCAAAACAAGTAAATTAATATACACAACTAAGCTATTGCAAGCAGGCAGAAATTTTTCTCTTTTCTATGAAGTTTACTCTCCCTAGAGTTCTGCACACTGTGAAGAAATTAGTAATCTAGGACTCTTAATACTCTTTGAGTTTTAGAAATGTTCATAAGAATAACGGATACTCTTAGTTAAAAATACTTTCCTGTTAAGTAAAAGTAAAGTAAAGTAAAGTGATCCCACAACAGGCCCGGAGACCCTTGGGGTAGTAGGAGGTTAGGGCTCCCACTTTTTCTAGACTATCGGCACTTTATGTCAGCCGGGTTGTCAGCCCTGCATGACGGCCGCCTTTACCCCCAGAACAAGCATCTGGTACTCATTTCCATTAGAGGCTGAGTCAACCCTGTGGTCATGGTGCCACCAGAAGGTTTGGATCAGTTTAAAAATCCTGACCCCAACGGGACTTGAACCCTCGACCCTCCGGCTTGTAGCTCAGTGCCTTAACCACTACGCTATGGCGTGCCGATTTTATACTTACCTTATTCCCTATGGTTACAGATATAACATATTTTCATATAAATCAAATATATTATGGAATTGTTTTATTAATGATGGTTTATCATAAATGAATGAGTCATACTTTACATCTTACCTCATATTTTATGTTTCTTTAAACACGGAACTAGTTTTCAAGAGAAGGATCTCTCTCATTTTCAACCGACATTATGACTACTGGTTATAAAGTATACATAGGAAAAACAAAAAAGGAATTTGGATACTTGCACTAAGGAAGACTTTAGAAATATTAAAAATGGTGAAATTGAAAAATCAGCTATTGCTGCACATAGTTTATTGGAGAATCATAAAATTGAAAAAGAAGCCCAACTTTTAAAACATTTGGAAAAACCTTTAGAATTGACAATTTGGAAGAAGATATATATTCAGAAGAACAAATTTAGATTCATGAATTTCGAGATTCCTGATGAACGTGACCTCATCACAAAGTTCATCAAACCAACACCAGATGGCAACATTATTGATGGATATTCCAACAATTCCAATGAAAACCAGTAGTCATAATGTTGATTGAAAATGAGAGAGATGAAAACTAGTT
Organism: Diploptera punctata; assembly: GCA_030220185.1. Taxonomy (NCBI): domain Eukaryota; kingdom Metazoa; phylum Arthropoda; class Insecta; order Blattodea; family Blaberidae; genus Diploptera; species Diploptera punctata. The sequence continues at coordinate 130,824 of JASPKZ010001951.1, read as the reverse complement.
CCTGTGTTTAAAGAAACATAAAATATGAGGTAAGATGTAAAATATGACTCAATTTACGAATAAGAACCTCATAAAGTTATTTCCCATATTTAACTATGAATGGTTTATCATATTTATTTACTTAGAATCCGTAAAACTGACTTTTGACTTTTAGGAATCAACACTTTGAGGTATTATTTATTGAAGTAAAATTTTATCACCTCACCTCAAGAATCAAAAATATGAGTTACGGTGATAAAATTTTACTTAAATAAAAACTGACTTTTTCTTGTTGCAGTGTAATATTTGTGGAAAGAAATTTGCTGACTGCAGTAATCGTAAACGACACATGTTGCGGCACTGGCAGCAACCTGTTATTCCTAAAGGCCGTAAGAGTGGTCCTCGGCCAAAAATAGCTCGGATTATTGCATCAAGTGAAGTGTCTGATACAGGGAAGAAAAAAGATACTGAAAACCAACACAGTAATAAAATAACTAATAAATTAGTTAGTATTTTGCCTCAAGAAAGTATGGGTAATGAAGTAGTACAAATTAATCAGCTGTCAGGTGACGGTACTTCTAGTCAAACTATTCCAATTTCTAGTGAAATAATTCAGTTGTGTAATTCAAATAATATTGAATTTAGCAACCTTACAAATGTATATGCTAATAACATTATAAATGATAATCATAATATATTTGTAAGCCTTTCTAACAGTACTTCTCAGATTATCCAGTTGCCGGTAGAAAATGGAAATATTTTAATTCAGCCCATTACATCAGATGTACAAGTATCCCAGTTGGTGCAGGGTTCAGGTAAAAAAGAAACACAGTCAATTTAATGATTGTAATAATAAAAATGATCACACCGTGAAGTCACATGCATCATGGTGTGTTGTTGAAACTGATTGTAAACAGAATGAAGTGACAATTGAAACAAAGGATGCTGAATTGGATAAACCTAAAACTTACGATAATTTACGAACATTTTTAGAATCATCTGAAGTTGCTGAAACAATATCTGGAGGTAAAACAGACATAGAAGATGGAGAAAAATGTTGAATTTGTAACACTGATTGCAGATGATGAAAATGGTAATAATATTTCATCTGGGATCCAAGAAATTATTGTTCTTCCTCGAGAAACAAGTATTTCAGACTTGAATTTATCATCTGCTCAAATATCAATTCAAAATGCTGATATCAGTAAAGAGAATGATAGAAATGAACACATAACACTTTTAACAGAAACTCTTTTAACGCCTCAAAGTGGAAAAGATGAAAGTTTGTATAGTACGTCTAAAAAAGAAATGTTTGTTGAATGTAATGAAAATCTACAATCAACAAATTCAAATTGTGATAATTTAATTGAGGTTCTATTTTCAAACAAAAATGAAAATGTTTCAAATAAAATTGAAAATAATTCTATAGATTCTAGCAATTTAGTGGAAGTTCTTTTAGAACCAAACAGTAATATTATTTCCTCACAGACTGACTCTCTTCTGTCAAGCAGAAACAGACAGACATTACTCATCTCTTCTGATAATTTTACTGATGAAGATGCGATTATTCAAATGCTTAATAATCAAAGAACGTCATTATTACCCACAATGAAAAATGATCAATCTGATTTTGATTTATCAGGCTCTCAAATTGCTGAGGTTGCTCAGTTAATTGAAGAAGCTGATGGAAAGGTAACAGATGATGTAGAGTCGCATGCAGAATTTGGAATAAATGATGCAGTAATGAGTAGCCAAGTTTGTAAGAAATCGGAGATAGATTTAATAAATGTAGCAGATTATGAACACGAGACATCTCTTACTACAACTATAAGTTTAAATAATGGTGGTATGAAGAAACGTTTATCGGTTGATGAGGAACTAGAAAATGGCGTGAAAATTGTTTGTCAGAACAGTGAAATTTCAGCAGCAGAAAGTTTGGATGACATGGAGATGTTTGAATTATGCACCGATGAAGACTTATCGAAACTAACACCAATTTCACAACTATATCAGGTGTATCAAACTGGTAAGTCTATAGAAAATGTATAACGAACCCCTATATACTATTTAAACACAGGGGACCAATTTAAAGATAGTTATTTGCTTTGCAAAATATGTGAATGTGTGTGATTAAATCTTATTTATTTATTTGTGAAAGATTTGTATCATGATTCCTTCGTAGAATAGCATTTGTCAGTATTTGTATGCGAAAAGTAGGCTCAGCTATAAAATCTATATTTATATATTTATTTACTTATATACTGCATTGTGTTATTATTATTATTGTATTATTTTATTTAACAATGCTTTGTAATAATTAAGGTTATTAGCATTGCATTTCAAATCTAGTCATGAAAGGGCCAACAAATTTTGCTCAGAGGCTATTTTATATACCATATTTGCTGATGTATAAGATGCATTAGTATATAAAACACTCCGTATTTTGCACACTTTTTTAAAAAAAAGAAAACATCACTTAATGTTTTTTTTTATATTCAACGCCACCTGTTTGTCATTCGACATTTCAGGTATTCTCTCCTGGCATTGGCATATTGTAACCCACTTCTGAGATTTGGGCATCTGGAAGGCGGGGTTATGCTGCCCCAATGATATGATGGGTGATAATGCGCCCCAGGAGAGGCCTTAAAACCTAAACTTAATCTAATGAGGTGAATATGATATTGATGATAATGATGACCAGATGATGCTCTTGGACTGTTTGGGCCTTAAAATATACTGACATTTGTCTTACAGGTCAGGAAAAACCCCAAAAAACCTCACCCAGGAGACTTGTCCCGAGCGGGGATCGAATCTGGGCCCGCTGCGTGACAAGGCAGCATGCTACCTCGAGACCATAGCGGTGGACACATCAGTTAATATAATTCAAACAAAAAGTAATAACAGATGCACTTTGAACAAACACAATATGGTATTTGATGTAACTACCTAAGAGAAATACCATTAACACTTAAATTGGCAATTAATCCTATGAGGGTGGATCAAATATAAACCAGAATTTGTATCTGGAGGCTCTGGTAGCAAACTGCAAAGATTGCGGTTAGGAGGGGAAGTTGGTGGGGGTGTCTGGAGTAGGGATCTTGATGTGTCGCACTCCAAAGAGCGGCTGCTTGCTTCAGTACGCCATGAGCGAGCAAGAGGTACACACGTCTGTTGCACAACGCATTATTATTAAGTTTTTGGCGAAAGAAGGCACTAAACCTTCTGAAATTTTGAGAAGGCTCCATGCGCAGTTCGGGGAAGCTACCTTTCGAAGATGCAGGTGTATGATTGGTGCAAAAAAATTTTAGTGGGCCGGGATTCAGTGGAAAATGAGCCCCACCAAAGACGGGAATGAACAAGCATCACTGCAGACAACATTCGTGCTGTACGGGACCTTATTGAGGAGGATCGGCGCATAACAATTTCTGAATTTGCTTCACACGTTGGAATAAGCTTTGGAAGTGTTCAAGCCATCATCAGTGATGAACTCAAATTCCGAAAATTGTCTGCCAGGTGGGTTCCTTGGCTCCTCAGCCAGGAACAAAAAAAATTGACAAAAAACTGATGAAAATGCATTGGACACCTCTGGAACATCCTCCTTACAGTCCAGATTTGTCACTCTGTGACTACCATTTGTTTGGGCCACTGAAAGAAGACCTGGGAGGAAGGCGGTTTGGTGACAATGCAGCGGTAGATGAGTTCGTGCGCAACTGGCTGACTACATGTCATCCATCATTCTTTAAGGACAGCATCAAAAAGTTGCCAACTCGATGGCAAAAGTGTGTTGGAAATGCAGGAGACTATGTAGAAAAATGAGGTGGTGGTTTTGTATTTTTTTGTTAATTCAATAAAATTGTAAACAATAATTCCGGTTTATAATTGATTCACCCTCGTATAAAATATATTGGTTTAATTTATTTAATATATTTAATAAAAGAGTAGAAAACTAAATGAGGAGAAGGTACTTAAATTTGTATTGAATTACACAATAATAATTTTTTTTTTGTCTAATACCATCAGGTTGTCTATTATGATGTTTCTGGCTTTCTGCCATGGCATTGGCGGAATTGTAATCCATTTCTTAGGTTGGGGCACCTGGAAGGCAGAATTACATTACTTCGATGATATGATGGGTGATAAATAATAATGAAGCACCAGGAGAGTTCTTAACCTAAATTCCAGACCATGGGCAACCACAGGAATAATTTGCTTTAAGAAAAAATTCCTATGGTCTCGCGGGGAATTGAAACCGGGACCTCATGAACAGTAGTCAGTAATGCTGACCACTAGCCCATGAGGCTGGTCACAATAATAATTTACATGATTTTGTTTTCATTGCAGTCTATATTTAAATAACTGGGACAAAAAAATGACTAATTTACGAGTTTAAAGGTTAACAGCGCCTTCCTTTGGCCAGCAACCAATCGAAAGGACTATTATTATGCTTTCAAGTCTTATACGATAATTTCCCATAAGGGAAAATTTTCTATAGGATCGTAACAGGCCTTGGCCTAATACTTGAAAGGAAGAAGAAGAAGAAGAAGAAAGGTTAACAGCAGAAATTTATAAACATTCACTACTGCAACAACAATGGGAAAGTTTAAATGTGACATGAATGTATGGCATTCAGGGTTTTTCCTCACCTGTAATACAAATGTCAGGAAACTTTAAGGTCCAAATAGTCCCCGATCACCATCTGGCCATCATTATAATCATCATCATATTCACCTCATTAGATTAACCCGTCAGTGACGCACCCTTTTACTTGCTTTCCTACTGCATGGACGGAGGCCATTTTAACATTTTAGTATTCCTAGAACACTGATTTGTATAAACGATCATAACTTTTTTAAATATCGATGGATTTGAACGAAATTTTTACATGTTAGCTCAGAAATAAATGAGAAATTTAATACATACCGTATGGAGTTCAGTAGCCTTTATAAACTATTAAAAAAATTTTTGAAATCTGAATTTCTCTCTCATGATACACATTTTTACTAAGTAATTTGATTTGCTCACATTGGACATCCCTGTTTCTTTCTGTGAGACACTAAATATATTGTGTAGCATAGTGCTGATTCATCTGTAACTTGTACATACAAAAGCAGCTGACATAACTAAAATCAGAATGAATATTTAGAAGAGTGAACTCAAGCTCAATCTTGTGTCAAAGCACTAGCAATGTTTATACTTAGAATCTGAATTATTGCTTGGATTTGTATAAAAATTCTACAGCAGTTATTTACAACTACACAGACCATAAAAATAATGTTCTCTTATTTTAGTACTACTAATTTTAGAAATAAAAAATCACATAACCTTAGTAGTTGAGCTTGGTGTGATACAGCTCGAAACACTCTTCAATACACAGACCTACATCACATTCCTGGCAGCAATAAACAGATGCCTTTCTTCTCCCATGTTTAGTACAAACAACACACCTCCTTTGAGGTTTCAATTTATCACTTTTAGGGGTAATTTTTCTGATGAAGTGTCTTTTAGGTTACGACTGGCCATAATTACGTATATAACGCACGACACCGCGCCTCAGACTGATTCCTTGTAAGTAACATCTATTTGAAAGAGGCAAAATAAATCAGGTATTCCCCTAAACAGGTCGATTTATATATCAATCGATAGCTTGTATATCATTTTATCGACCTGAAAAATTAGATTGTGTATAAGTTTATTAGAAGCTCTGCAGAAAGCAGCACAAAGCTAGGTCTGTGTGCCATCGAGTGTTGAAGTAAGAAACTACTTCAACCTCAATACCACATGCACAAAATGTGATCACAGCTGATTCATACACTTAGAAAGAAAGCTAAGATCTTAGGCTTCAAAATTATATTGTTCATACGCAAATATAAGAATATACAGCAGTAAAAAAAACAAATGAAAAGGTCGCGCGCATTTAGAGAAAATTACGATTACTTCAATCTCATCTGATTTTTAAAAAAATAATATGAAATTAAATTGTAAACAAATATTATGTTTATTCATATGTCCTGAAAGCTCATAATTTCTACGTTAAACACAAATAAATTACATATTTGTAGCTTCAAAAATGTACGATCCAGAACAAAAAGAAAACACGCCTGCATAGGTCTATACCACGTATAGATGTCGGCAATAAGTGAAGAAGAGAGGGTCTATACCACGTATGGATGTCGGCGCTGACGGGTTAAGCTTCTTTACCATCATAATCACCTTTCATATCATCAGGGCAGCATAACCCCTTCAATTTAATAATTATAAAACAGAATCATAGCTTTAGAGGAATTAACAAAATATCACTAAATTCTAGCACTGACAACAAGGCACTAAATATGTTCAAGTGTCATACATACAACCCATTAAAAGATGATAACCAACCCATTGTTTCACATTATTAAAAACCGAAACACTATTTTTTATTTAATATTTAAAGGAATTAACACTATGAGATTTATTTTAATTATTATGAGTTAGATTTTTTGTGACTCACCTCATATTTGTAGTCTTATTGCAGACAATGGTTTCAGCACTCTGCGTGCCATTATCAATACTTTCTGCTTAGATAGTATATTTGTAGTTTTATTGCAGATCATGATTTCAGCAATAAAACTACTAATATGAGGTGAGTCACAGGAAATATAACTATTAATAAATAGTATTTTTTTAAATGTTAATAAGTTTGTTTCTGTTGTACAACCAGCTAAGCATATCTAATAAATCGTAAATACATCTAGTCTACCATTTCAGGTAATTTTAGCTGTTATTTTGGTCCAGGACTGTATAAATAGATACAATCTTAAAACCTGACCATAGAGGATTCAGGTTTCCATACCTAACAGTTGGCAACACTATCATCAAAAACAATGCAAATGCATCCAGTGAAATTTAAGAAACCGAAATTCTCTCATACTGTAAGGAAGCAAAAAAAGGAATACCTACATTGTTAGCCCAGAATGGAGAAATTTTTTAGAAATTACAGTAGTAAAAAACAATATCAGCATATAAGATGCAAGCTGTTTTTCAGATCTATTTTCAAAGGTAAAAGTGTATCTTGTATACTGGCAAGTATGGTAAATTAATGTATACTTTAATATAAGATGAGTTTTTCCCAAATTTTATAATTGAAAAGTGAAGGATCATCTTGTATTCACTTATATAAAAATATGACACTTATGTCAGTATATCCAAAGTGTATAGAAAATTAAGAAATGCTTATTGTATGAGTACTAGTCCCATTATTTTAAAAAATAAGTATACGCCTAGACTGGGGTTTGAACCCAGGACCGTTGACTCTCTTTGTCAATGCTCTGTCCAAGTGAGCTACCTAGGCCTCCAATCTAAACGCGCATTTTTCTCTTATACATAGTTAATTCCCTAACCCCAAATGCTACGAGCCGTTGCTATGTCTTTCGAAAATGGCGGCTTCTTTATTAAGAAGACTTTTTTTTTATTGGCAATTTAAACGTTATTTATAAAGCCAGTGGTGCTTCGTAGCAATGGCGCGTAGCATTTGGGGTTAGGGAATTAACTATGTATAAGAGAAAAATACACGTTTAGATTGGAGGCCTAGGTAGCTCACTTGGATAGAGCATTGACATAGAGAGTCAAAGGTCCTGGGTTAAAACCCCAGTCTAGGCGTATATTTTTCTTTTCAAATATAATTTGTCCATCATTAAGATGTTTAAAAATGAATAATATCAACTAGTCCCATTATCTTTACTTTACTCCTGGCACGACAGGCCTACAAGGCCCTAGCCTGCCAGCCGGCTGCTGGCCTCACATCCACATGTGTCAATCACAGAGGTAGATGATAATCAGCCAGTGTAGGGGTGACATGTGGTCAGCATGTCGAGTCCCCCAGCCATTATAGCTGGTTTTCTCAACCTGGAGCCGCTATTTATCGTAGCTTCCCAAATGCATCACGATGCTGGGTGGGCACCGGTCAATACTGGCCGAAATACCATGAGAAAATTTCTTCCCCCATGGAGACTCGAACCAGCGCAAGTCCCGTAGCTCTGCAGCAAGGCTTCCTGCCTTAACCACTCGGCTACAGCGCGGGACAGTCCCATTATCAGTTCCTTTAAAAATATGTGGAATTTAGTGTTTTAGAAAAGAAAAATTAAGTATAGTTTTAGTTTTGGGTAAAAAAGAGAGAGAGTTGTTGGATTGAGTCTTATAGCCAGGATTGGCCTACATTTTTTTTTATTTATCCTATGTTATGAGTAAAAAAAACTTTGCCATCCTGAAACTAAACTAATTTATTTAAAGAAATATATTGTAGATTATGGTGTGGATGAATTGCCTTTCCATATAATACAAGTTTTATATACTCTGACATGGTCTTAGCATTCAGCTCAAATTATCAAGATTTTAATATCTTGTGTTTTTCCATGACAATGCTTCATGAACAGTGTATGTTAATAATAAACTTACTTTAAACATATTAGTCTACTAAGGGCAGAATAGGATTGATATATTTCGGAACTACAGCCTGTGACATCAATAAGAATCAAATGATTTGTGTATTCTTCTTACCTCATACATCTATTTTTTTTTAACACAGAACGGCAGTATCGGGAAACATCATTCCCATCTTCAGCTGTTTTCACAACTGTCAATTTTTCATTATGCCTGTAATTTTCTAAACTGCCATCTGGTGTTGATTTGAAGAACTTTGTAATCAAATTTAGTTTGTCTGGAAACTCAAAAGTAATGGTTCTAGAATGGTTTTTTAAATCTGTATATTTCCCTAAACTGTATACAAAAGATATACATTAAAAAAAAACATTCTAGAACCATGAATTTTGAGTTTCCAGATGAACCAAATTTGATTACAAAATTCTTCATATCAAACCAGATGGCAGTTTAGAAAATTACCAGCATAATGAAAAATTGGCAGTCGTGAAAACAGCTGAAGATGGGAATGATGTTTCCTGATACTGCAGTTCTGTGTTAAAAAACATAGATGTATGAGGTAAGAAGAATTCACAATTCATTTGATTCTTATTAAGAAAACCTCATAATGTAAAAATTTTCAAATGAACTGTGACATCAAGCCTATTACACAAGTACTCAGTTTGTTTCTACAATAGATTTAGTCAAGCTAGGCAGATTATAAATAAAGTGATTAAGTTTTATGAAGTAAAAGTATTGTGTAAAAGTTTCAAATATTGTGCTCAACTTTTCATACTTTGCGGACTGTATGGTCTAAATCTGACCTTATTTTTCCCACTTGCTATAATAGTGATACCCTTCTATCCTATTCTGGGCTTTTTTTAGACTAATACAGTATGAATTTTTTGTTTATTTATTTATTTATTTTTGTTGGTTATTTAAGTTTCATTAATCCATATGATCTCAGAATACATATCAGATGAGTATCTGTGTCATCTACTTAAAACTACTTTTAAGATTATAGATTTCTAAAGAGTTCTATTGCCATTATTTTGTTAGATTTTTTAATTATTTTTCTTGTTTTTATACTTTAAGACAATATTGTACGCTTTGTTTTTTTGGTCATGGAAAGAAGTCATAAAACATAGTGTAATTTTTAATATTATTTATTTGTATGTATATTTTTTTTATGTTAGTAAAATAGTTTTTATGAAGAGTATTTGTATGTGATATAATTTGCCATGTTTTCTGCTCTCTGTCTCTCAACTTTGTGAGAAATTAAAGGTGAACAATTACCCAGTGTTAGAAATAGTTATAGCGTAAGGTCTTAAAAAATGATTAATTGGATTTTAACATCAAAATTTCTTGATTTTTATTGAAAACCTCATATTGTAAAATTCCCAACATTAATATATGAATTTTGAGTAAGTTTAGATACTATTAATAATGAAGATATTTGATCTGTATATTCTTACCAGTCGGCCGCGGTGGACTAGTGGTTATGCTCCTTGCCTCTGGTCCCAAGGGTCGCGGGTTCAAACCCGGCCAGGGTCAATGGATTTTTTAGGACGGAAAAATCCAAGGAGCAAGTCCTCCGGGAAGTACTTTAAGCCGTGGGTCCTGAGTCTGAAGATTTTCAGGCTCGTAAAAAATCCTTAAGCCTGAATGAAAAGGCCTCTAAGCAAAATTTATCGAATTTTCCTGTCCTAGTACTACCTTGGTTTCCTAGATGTCAGTATGAGGTGGAACGCTGACCACGTACCATTCAAAATGACATCTATACGAAAACAAGTGTAACTAAATTAGTATGGTTCAAATTCTTCCGTGTAGGGGGAGAGCACCTAAATCTCTGTAAAGGGAAAACATAGGCTTACAATACAATACAATATTCTTACCTCTTATGGCTGTTTTTGTTGAACATGTGTGGTAAGAATATACAGATCAAATATCTTCATTATTAAATAAACCTCTTAATGTTACTTCCTATTATATTTTAAAATTAGATACTGTTTGTTTTAAATATGCTTCTTTTATTTATATATTTTAATTTTTTTACACCATGTCATTATATTAAAATTTTATTGTATTTTATAATGATAAATTTTATATGACAATGCAAGCATACATAAATTACGTAAAATAATTTATAAAAAGAGGGAAGAAAATAGAATAAACATTTGGGTTTAAAGTATGGACATAAATTGATGCTTATTGTTTGTGCTTTGGCAAATTGACTTATTTCTAGGTTTGAAAAGGTTTTATAGTGAATTCCCAAAATGTTATTTTAAATCCTACCTTTATTCAGGTATGAATATTGCCATTTTGCATATAAATTGATTGATTGTAAAAAGTTAGTTGAAGTATTTAACAAAAACTGTCTTCATCAGTTTGTTCTGATCATTAGATACTCTCATTGGAAGTATCTCTCACATAATTTTGTCTTATAAAATATAAAGTGTAGAATTTGAAGATATGCAAATTTTTCACAGAAGTACATATTTCTGATCTAAGTTGCTCATTGGTATCATGCCTGTCAGTGGTTTGAAGGTTACATTTTCAAGTCTGGCCTTGATTAGTGGTTAGAGTTCACCAAAATTATCATATTTTCCTACATGTTATCCCCAACTAATTATAAATTAAGAGTACAAGGAAAAACCAAGTATATCACTTTTTCCTTGAAACCAAGAAACCATACTTTTAGTTGTACAACATACATACTTCCTTACCTGTATGCCAAATTTTCTAGGTAAATGAACCCATGACTAACTGCATCTTTTACCATTTCATACTCCTAAATGATAGTGCTTTCCATGGAGAATCTAATACCACTTCAAACTCCATTTCGACAAAAAAATGACTTACCTTGTTCTTTCCTATACTCTTCAAGTAATCATTACAAATTCAAAATATATAGTGTGAGTTAGAAAACAAGTTGTTTCAATATTGACAATAATAATTGAATGGTATTATGCATCAACTGGCTATGCGCTATTATGTAAGTTTCGAGAGAAATTCGTTTAAAGTAAGTCAATCTTCACTATTTATTGTAGTGACAAACTAACAATACTGGATATTGCAAGTTATTTTCCTTGTTTGACAGTTATGCATCAGCAATCTAAGAGCGGGAATAACAGCATGATGCAAAATTTAGATTAGCATTTATGAAGATCTGGTTTCATAGCCATTTGTTGCAAAACATATAATCTCTGATAGGACTGATGGCATTTACATTTTTCTTTAATAATAAGCCTATATTTAAAGATTTGGTGCTGAAAGTGAGTGTACACTTACTTTATGGTTCAGTGCAACAGATGTCCTCAATATATCAATTTTTAAAAAATGGCACTTAGCTGGTTTATGCATAACATCATCCAATTGAGCCCTTGAATATTAAAATGGACCAGTCCAGTTTATCAGTTTCGAGAAAACTGAAATTTTCTCCCATATACTGGTTTAAATAGTATACATAGAACAAATATTTTATTTATTTCATTAGACTCCCTACTCAAACTAGTAATTCAATTGAGTGATTCCAAAATATGCCTCCAGCAGAGCATAGAAACTTGGTAATATTAGAATAATACAATTATAAACATAAATATACTCTTCAGTTGTCGTAGATGTGCTCACTTGTAAATGCATCAAAAGTGGTCATGGTCCATTTTAATACTCAAGGGTTCAATTCATTTCACAATGAAGCTGTTGAAAACTAAATAACTACTCTATCATGGTTTTATAAATTTCACAAGTATGGTTATTGAATGTTTTAATGTGGCTTAATACTATCGCATTTTTAATTATTTATTTACTTTTTTTTGCTGTGACATATCTGAGCTAAGCAGTGACAGTTGGAAATAAGAACAAAGTTACTATTAAAAAATAAGTTAACTGTGGTCGCTTTTATTGTAATTAAAGTCATATTTCATTTTAATTTTCTGCTCATTAAGTTTTTTTTAAACTATACAAAATAATATTGTTTCAGTGATTGAATAGTTGTCCCAAAAACAGATATAACCCATAAATGACAAATTGTTGGGAAAATGAAAAAATGCATAATGTTCATTTATTATATCATATACATTTTTAATTTCTCATCCTATTGGAAACATGTACAGCCAACTTGAATGAAAAATAACATGCTACTAACTAAATATTAATATATTTGAAGAGAAAAATTTTCGCCTAGACCGGACTCGAACCCGGGACCCTTGGCTTTCCGGGCCAAGTGCTCTACCAACTGAGCTACCGAGGCGAGTTATGATCTAGACGCAAATTTTTCTCTTATGTACGTTGTAATTCCCTCGTGCCAAATGCTTGAAACCATAGCTTCTATCTTTGCAAATGGCGGCTTCTTAGTTAAGAAGACATTTATTGGGAATTTAACACTACTTTATAGCCAGTAGGGCTTCTATTGACTAAGAAGCCGCCATTTGCAAAGATAGAAGCTATGGTTTCAAGCATTTGGCGCGAGGGAATTACAACGTACATAAGAGAAAAATTTGCGTCTAGATCGTAACTCACCTCGGTAGCTCAGTTGGTAGAGCACTTGGCCCGGAAAGCCAAGGGTCCCGGGTTCGAGTCCCGGTCTAGGCGAAAATTTTTCTCTTCAAATATAATTTATCCTTCTATGAGAAGTGTTAAATTAATAATAAAAATCGTCAATAGAAGCCCTACTGGCTATAAAGTAGTGTTAAATTCCCAATAAATGTCTTCTTAACTAAGAAGCCGCCATTTGCAAAGATAGAAGCTATGGTTTCAAGCATTTGGCGCAAGGGAATTACAACGTACATAAGAGAAAAATTTGCATCTAGATCGTAACTCGCCTAGGTAGCTCAGTTGGTAGAGCACTTGGCCCGGAAAGCCAAGGGTCCCGGGTTCGAGTCCCGGTCTAGGCGAAAATTTTTCTCTTCAAATATAATTTATCCTTCTATGAGAAGTGTTAAATTAATAATAAAAGTCGTAAATATTAATAATTTAATACAGAAATGAGTGCAAAAGTGATCTATCTTCATAGAGTGGAAAAATGATCTAACCCATATTTAACTAAAAATGCTACAATAAGAAATAGAGATATACATTGAAGACTGATTCAGTTAGAAAAAATTCTAACTGAATCAATGTTCAATATTTATTTTCCATTTAATGTTATTTTGTTATATTCTTTCCCTCTTACTAATAATCCTTATATAACTTTTATACAAGGTTTATAGATATATCAGTGGAAAATTCTTACTAATAAACACTGTATTAGCTGTTCAGTGTATAAGAGATGCACAACTTTACATGGGAATCGTTATACATGCCTCTAGCCTTGTTTAAGGATTGTATAACTAGACAAAATGTCGGACTTCAAGATCAACTGATTGTTTTCTTATGATATTGATGAAAGTTTCCTTAAATTTAACCCATAATGCAACACTTTAACAACTGTTTGATGGATGCACAGGGCATAAATAATATTAATAAAGCTCTGGGTAGGAAAATAATGGCATCATAAAATGCCTTTCGTTACACTCATTCTCAATTAGGCCTGATAATATATTTTTTAATTGAACATTGATTCACAATGTTATACAATAATTGCTGTAGATAAGAATTAACCTTAATGTAGTTTAAATGCTTCATAATATTATTTTAAGAAAACTTTCTTGAATCTTTAATACATAACACACACACCGATATAAAAATGTATTTAAGTATAGAGGTACTATTATTGCAAGAAAGCCACTATGCTAACTTGGTAAGTCTTGTGGTTAGAGCTTCTGACTGCGATGCGTGAGGTCGTAGGTTCGATTCCCGGTCAAACTATGTTGATTTTTTTTTTTTCGCTTGAAATGATATTTCTGTTGTCGGTAACATTTCCTACTATTTTGAACGTTTTCTAACGCATCTTAAAACACTGCATATAATTCATAAGTAATGGGGAAAGCTTTTATTAGTTTCCAAGAATTGGTCGAAATTCTTGACGTTAGATGGCAGCACATTATCTGTGAAACCAATTCTATGATTTATTTGACATAGCGTAAAGGAAAATGTATATAAATTAAAACACACTTATTTTTTCCGTACCTCCCCAATTAGGGAATCTCTATTAATTCTTATCCATATTCATTTCTTACACAATTAATCACTAGTTGATGTTTTATTTCTGTTACAAACTGCGCGTAATATTGTTCTGACATCATTAAGATGACGAATATGTGACGTATTGTCTATAACGGTTGTTTTGTTATATAGCTCCGGCACAACATTTATTAGTAAGGAAATTATACGTGATCTACATAAGGCTTATATATTGTATAATTAAACAACTGATGAAAGCCTGTATAAGAGATTTTTATTAGTAAGACGGTTTGTGTTTTCTTTATTTTCACTCAATTTCTCTAAGATTATCATAGAATTCATGGAAGAGTGGTGGAATGAATTTGCACATGTGCATCATTTGTTTTTCTGCACTGCTACTCATGACTTGACTGACTGTTTCTGCCATTTTGTTACAGTTAGATCACTATTTGCTTGAAAGCCAACTTTTAAAAATAAATAAATCAGATTTGGAAGAGAGTAGGGATAGTTTTACATTCATCATTCTGTGATATTCTCCGAATAGATTACTAATCCACCGAAAACTCAATTTTTGAATTTTTGTTAGTTATATCTCTTTTGAGGCAACTGTTCAATTGAAGAATAGCATAATTTTGTATTTAGGTTACTTTAATATCTTAACCCATTCACCTCAAAGATGAGCTGCTTGCCTATATTTTAATAGTCATATAATCATGATCTCAAAAGACAATTTGGTCGTGCTCAACTCACATTTTAATATGTTCTGTAAAATTTATACGTTTAAAATTCATAATGAAACACCATTGAATTATAAACATCATGAATTTTAAAAGTATTGATTCATTATTCAGTCAAGCAAAGACAAGTTTCAAATGTTCTGTAATATTTTATTGTTCCATTTAAAATAGTAGATAAACATGGTTCATCTTTCAGCCTATTTGTTATCTTCTTTACTACGTTCTTTGTGTATTTTAGTGTCTGAAAATTGAGAAAAATTCAACATGACCATCCTTTCCAAATTTTTTAAATAAAGTATTAAACTTTTAAACTGAAGTGAATGGGCTAAGGAAGACATACTTTTAATGCAATTTGAAACTATGTGATCTCATAACTAGTCTTTTTTTATAATATTACAAATTTAATTTTTGTGATAATGTTTCAGTATTATTTTTATGTTTTAAGTATAATAAAATAATGCTTCAGAAGGTGTAATATTCTTATTCCAAGTATTTGACCTACATCAGTGGCCATACCATATTAAAAATACCGGTTCTTGTCCAATGGGATATGTCATAGCGTAGATGGTTAAGGCAATACACTACAAATCAGAAGGTCAAGGATTAGAGTCCCAGTGGGGTCAGGATTTTTAAACTGATCCAAACCTTCTGGTGGCACCATGACCACAGGGTCGACTCAGCCTCTAATGGAAATGAGTACCAGATGCTTGTTCTGGGGGTAAAGGTGGCCGTCATGCAGGGCTGACATCAAGTGCTGATTGTCTAGAAAAAAATAGGAGCCTTAACCTCCTACTACCCCAAGGATCTCCTATGACCTGCAGTGGGATCAATGTATCCTTTTTTTTTACCTTTATTTGACCTATGGTTCTTTCTCCGTATTCGTATTTACTATGTAGGATGATGTATTAGCAAGTTATGAAGGAATAAACCTATTGAGTTGTTGTCATGAGAAGATTTTTAACAATTTTTACTGAGCTTCACACCAATCCTTATTTAGTGGACACCGAAAATAACAATGATCAAAATTTATAAACATATATGTGTCTGTTAATCCTTTAGTGGCTGCAATTTTTGTTTTTTTTCAAAACAAAACTTGACATATAATAATCAATTTAAAAAAGTAGGGTCAAGTTCGTTAACCTGAAAAATTGGACCATTAGAAATAGGAGTTAACCAGAAATGTAAATTTAAAAATCACTCTTGCAGTCATAGTTTTTTTTATTTTTTTGCAATGAAACTTAGCATATGCTTTTGAAATAAATGAAGTATTCTCCAAAAATCAGCAAAATCTGAAAATAAAATGGGTTGTAATGTTATATTTAGTTTAACATGTTCCAGTCCTGGACAAATTAATTTTTTGAAAAGAAAAATCAATGTCAAACCAGAAATCGAACCCCGGATCTCCAACTTTATATAACGGTGTGTGCAGTCCATTACACTATTCGAAATATGGTACAAATGTCAATGGTGTAATGGACTGCATGTCTACATACAGAGACAGAGTTCCAGGTTTCAATTCCCAGTTCAGACATTGATTTTTTCTTTTAATAAATTAGAAGTGAGATTTACTTGAAACCCAAAATTAAAAAATCACTCTAGCAGCCTCTGTATTTGTTTTGTTGCAATTTATCTGTATACCATATAATTTAATTAACCCTTAAATTGGCAATATATCATATAAATACATTGGTTTAATTTATTTAATATTCTTGATAAAGCAATGAATCAGAAATTATTTAAATTGTGACAAATTATACAATATGGAATAGGTAATAACATGATTTGTTTTCACTGCAGTCCATTTGCAATGTTTGCTTTGTTGCAAAGTATCTATATACCATACAATTTAATTAACCCTTAAATTGGCAATATATCTTATAATATAGATTGGTTTAATTTATGTAATATTTTTAAGAAGGCAATGGAAACATGTAAAAATTGCAGCTGGACAAACATTCCTGTTAGTATAATAAATTTGAGAATTTTTACATTATGAAGTTTTCTGAATAAGAATCAAATGAATCGTGAATTTTTCTTACCTCATACATCTATGCTTTTTAACACAGAACTGCAGTATCAGGAAACATATCATTCCCATCTTTCAGCTGTTTTCACGTTTCATTTGATTCTTATAAACATTCCTGTATTCAGGGAAATTAAATGAGGGTGACCCACATCAAGAAGAAGTAGGAATTCTGCTGAGTAGCAGAGCAAAGAAGAGTTTACTTGATTGGAAACGTGTATCATCAAGAATAATCTATGCTAGATTAAAAATTTTTAAAAATCTTGATTTTACAATGTTATGTCTTGACTATAATTGCTGAAGCTGACTCTAAGGCTCAGTTTTATACTGAATTACAAACCACTGGAAACACAGTTAAAAAAAGGACATTGATAGTCATGGGTGACCTTAATGCAAAAGTGAGCTGCAATAACTTTGCATGGAATGGTTATTACAGATAACAATGGTGAATTTCTGGTTTATTTCTTTGTGGATAATGAGTTGATTATTTATTGGAGGTATAATTTTTCCACACAAGGAGTGAAACAAAGTATCATGCCCCTAATTTTTGTTAGAAAATCAGATTGATCATTTTCTAATGAATAGGAAATGAAGAAGATCTATGTTAGATGTAAGGAATTGTAGAGATGCTGGTATTGGTAGTGATCATCATCTCATTATGTCCGAATATGTATTAAAATTGCATCTGTAAAGAAACATTTTGAAACCCAAAACAAAATATATGATGTTATTGAAGAAAGACAATATCAGACAACAATTCAAATTAGAGATAAACAATAAGTTTAATGCACTGTCCATAGAGGGGATGACATTGAAGAACATAGGTTTAAAATTAGGGATGCACCATTAAGTATAGCAGCAGATGTATTTGGCTTTAGGAGTAGTTAGAGAAAAGCATGGATGACAGCAAACATTTGGGATCTTATAGGGTAAAGTTAAATTATTGTAGAATTTGTTCCAAGAAAGTTGAGCTCTAGACGGCATATAAAAATAAAGATTTTGAAGTGAAAAATTGCCTTTAAGCCGATTGTAAGAAATACATTTCTGATTTAGCTCAAAGAGTAGCAGCAAATGTAGGAAATATAAAGGAACTCTATGATATAACATGAATGCTTGCAAAGAAGAAAATTACTCAAAGCCATCCAGTGAGGAGTAAAGATGCAAATATTCTTATAAATGAAGCTAAATTGAAAAGATGGAAAGAACACTTCATTGAATTTTAAATAGAGTAGACACTAGAGAAGATGTTCAAGAAATTGGGGAGGAAGATGAAACTGGTTAAAATATCATTAGCTCAGGGCCAAGCTCGAAAAAAAGGAGATTAAAATTGCAATAAAGCAGCTAAGAAATGGAAAATCACCAGGGATTGGAATATAGCTCCTGAACTTTTATCAACAGATATCCTGTATTTTGTTTATGAAAAGATTTGGAACTCTGAAAGTTTACCAATTGAATGGGTTTAATTAAAGTGCTAAAAAAATGTTACCAACTGTAATTACTGGAGAGAAATTACTTTATTCTCTATCCCTAGCAAAGTGTTAATGAAGATAATTCTACATAGAATTAAGGAGAGAATGGATGAAAAACTGTTGAAAGAACAGACTGGTTTCAGAAGCAATTGATCATATTAACACTGTTAAACAATCTCAAGAATTTATTTCTTCTAATCTTTACCTCCTGTTTGTTGATTTTAAAAAAGCATTTGACTCTATTAATAGAAATATCATGTGGAGAGAATTACAGAAATATGGCGTACCTAGAAAAATCATTATAATTAACAAGGAAACATACAGTAATATTATAAATGTAGAGTTATACATGAAGGTAAGATTACTGAGTCCTTCTCAGTTAATTAATTCTGGAGAACACCAAGGTTGTATTTTATTACCAACTATTTTCCTTCTTGTATTGGATGATGTAATGAAGAAAGTCACAGAGGAGAAGAAATGAAGGAATTCAGTGGGGGTTAACTGACAGACTGGATGATCTGGATTGTACATACAATATTTTTCTTCTGGCACAGAAGCACTGATATGGATAAGTTAAGACCTCAAATATAAAGCTAAAAGGGTTGGCTTCAAAGCGAAAACAAAGTTTATGAAGTATAATGCAAAGGATTGAAAGGGTAAATGGTGAAAACATAGAAAAAGTAAACAAGTTTATTTTTAACTTTTATAGGAATGTTTTATTTAATGTTTATTTTACCTTTGCAGTATTGTATGTCAGGGTGATGGAACAACTAATGATGTAAAGTCAAGAATTCATAAGACAAATCCAATTTTTATCCAACTATACCCTCTGTGGAAATCCAGAGAAATTGCAACAAAAACCAAACTCTATTTTCAAATCAAATGTTAAGTCAGCATTATTATATGAATGTGAAACCTGGAAAGTAACTGCTGAGATAACAAGGAACTTCCAGGTCTTCTTAAACAGGTGTTTGAAGAAGAACCTTCACATATTTTGGCCAAACATTATTTCCAATCAAAATCTATGGAAACAAACAAATGAAAAATCTGTTTATATCCAAAAAAGGAAAAGGAGATGAATTGGCCATACTCTTAAGAAGAATCAGATTGCTATTGAGAGACTAGCCCTATTTTAGAACCATCGGGGCCAGATAAAAATAGGAAGACCATGACTGTCATGAAGAAGGAGTATGGAAGAGGAAAGCCAGAAGGAAAGGAAAGACGGGAGAGTTGAAGGTTTTGGCTTAGAATAGGGTGTGCTTGAGTTGCTTCATTGAGGCCCTATGCTCTGGATAACAGTGACAAGAGATACTGCTGCTAATGGAAAAATTAATCAGAAATTATTTAAATTGTATACAATTATTCAACAATGTGCAATAGGTGATCTTCTTCTTTGGCTTCACGACCCTTAGAGTTTAGCCTTACCTGCCCTAGTAACAGCCAACCACTCCTTTTGTCCTGAGCCTTGACGCTTCATCTCCTGACCTCCAGAGTTTGCATATCTGATTCCACATTGTCTAACCACGCAATACAACACATTTTAATAAGCTGGGATAAGAAATTGAGTTTCTCCAATTTAAGGGTTAACAAAAGAAAGATATATTCCATAAACCAGCAAAATTGGACACAAATTCAACTTGCTAAATAATTTGCTTAGTTTGTGTGCAGTTCCTGTCCCATGCCGTAGCCGAATGGTTAAGGAGGAAGCCTTGGTGCAGAGCTATGGGCCTTGTGCTGGTTCGAGTCTCCATGGGAGAAGAAATTTTCTCATGGTATTTTGGCCAGTATGGGACCAGTGCCCACCAGCATCGTGAGACATTTGGGTAGCTACAATAAGTAGTGGCTCCAGGTTGAGAAAACCAGCTATAATTGCTGGGGGACTCGACATGCTGACCACATGTCATCCCTACATTGGCTGATGATCATTTTTTATTTTAATGTTATCTTGAAATATAATAATTTATCGCCAACAGCTTCCCCCATCAATTCATTTCTAAACACAGTTTTACTTTAGAGATAGCTGGAGGTATACTTTATATAATTATATATATATATATATATATATATATATATATGTGTGTGTGTGTGTGTGAAGGGTACAGGAAAAAAAAATAGATAAGTCACTTTTTCATTGGAACCTAGAAAACTTACTTTTAGTTGTACATCATACATATTTCATTACCTAAAAACTGACATTACTTATGAGACAACTTAACAATTAGATGTCAGCAAGTGATATGGGGTCAGCATATCATCTCAGAGAGACACCTAATGGGCAACTAAAGTATTAGGTGGATGGATAAAAGTCGTTAAATTTTTATGAGGCTTCTTTATTCAGGCTTGTGGTTCTTTTAGTAGCCTAAAAATCTTCAGACTCAGGATCACAGCCTAAAGTTCCTTCCGGAGGAATTGTCCCTTCAATTTTTTCTTCCTAAAAATCCATTGACCCAGCTGAGTTTGAACCCACATCCCTCGGAACTAGAGACAAGGAACGTAAGCACTAGCCCACTGCATAGATACGTAAATAAATGGGTGCTAGACATGCAATGTATACTAAAGGCCAGCACTCACACACTATTGAGTAACACTAAGAATTTGGGAGTGGAAGTAAATATCAATAAAACTATATATGTGGTCACACATAGAAATACATTATATAATGGAAACAGACAACTAATGACAAATGAGGGAAATTTTGAGGAAGTGGCTGAATTCAAATACCTACGAACAATAATCACAATTATGAAGAAGTAAATTGCTATCCTACGTTGTGGTGACGTTTTAAAGAAGTAATTCTCTTCATGCCCGATGTTGTAGTAACATTTTGAAGAAGGATTGGTGTCCCAAAAAGAATTACTGGTTCAGGTTAGGTTTAATTTTTGGTAGAGCCGGATTCTCTCCTCAAGGTCGGAAGTTGGTACACTGGATAGGAAAACACTTTAAAATCATAAAAAAATGTTTCTTGTAGAAATAATTACAAATTTATTCATTTTGTAGATTCCCAGCAGATTAAGTAAATTTAAGTGGTATTATTCTTCACATCAATTAAAATACATACTTTTCTTTTCTGGAATCAATTACTCCTGTATTAAATATGACATTTTATCTTGAGAACTCTTCTTGCTTCTATCTTTGTGGAAAGTTATATGCAGAATGACTAGTATAATTCTTTTATAATTTTAAAGAACATAATTACATCACATGATGGTAATTTTAAATCCTATTGGTTAATAGTCCATTAACACATTGGTGACCGACAGCTCTGCATAGCACCCACCGCTGCTGGACCGGACATTTCTGTCAGTAGGGTGGACTTTTAAATTTTAAACCGCGCTAGCACAGTGTGGCTTTTACATCAATATATTTACAATCAATAACAATAATGCATAAGTAAATCTTTATTAGTGTTCTCACCAGACTTTCTAGTAGAAGTTGAGAGTTTGATAGCGTTGGAAATATTTACCTTTATGTAAAGGCAAAGTGCAAAAGAGCATACGTAGCGAGTTTCTTTTCTTGTGTTCACTAAAATCGCGGATAAGTTTTGAGGGTATTTTTCTCTTTCCAATCACAGTTGGTGTTAATTTATTTTTCTTAATGTCTTAGCCTCCCTGGTGGGTCGTGAGGTGGTCTCCTAGAAGTGGTTTCTTTTCTCTCTGTCTTTCCTCGTTTTCTCTGTCATCTGTTCCTAATTTCACGACTGCCAAACAAGAGGCTGTTTCAAGCAAAAAACTCCTGTTTGACATTTTGCTGTTAGGATTTTGAAATTTATGGACCCTGAAAGCATTAAAGAGTGTACAATTCCGAAGCCACAATACAACTTTCTAACACCATTTCACTATTTTTCTAAGGATGGAGTAATATGATAGGTATTGGTAAGCCCTGTCTACACCCTTACATACTTGTTATATTGAAGTATTCAATAGGGCATTTTTACAACTTTACTCCTCCCACTCTCGTGTCGCCTGATGCAATGTGCTAACCATTCTTACGTCCTTTTATCTTTCCATGTTTGTAGCAAAAGGTCCCCCTTACTACAAAAACACTTTCTCCTGGTTTGAGTTTATTTCCTGTTTCCACAAATGATTTTGGAAGCCCTCTGTTAATCTGTATTGCTTCAGAAGCTCTCGTCTTTCTTTCGAGCAAATTTTCAGCTATAGCCACACTATTATAATAATTATCCTGCTGAACATGATGCCACAGATATAAATTCGGCTCCAGAACGCAAAATAGAGTTTCTTTTAATTTTTCCGCTCTGCAAAATATATTTACAGGTTACATACGTATCCCGTAATCGCCTAACTACCCGCACTAAAATTCCATATTTCACCAGCCGTCTGTCATAAAATTGTAAACAATTCTGTAAAGTTGGCAATTTCATAAAAGAGAAGAGAGGGATACAAATACAACTAAACTTTATTTCACAATGAGAAGAAACAAAATTGAATGCCTCATTCAAAAGCGAAGAGGCAGGGAAGCCATAGAAAACGTAAAAACGGAAATCTCCGTGACCGGTCGTCTAGCGCTGGCCATTTAAACACGGAGATCTCCGTGGCCGGTCACCAATGTGTTAAATATAAGGTTTAAATTTGATTTGTTAAACAAGAAAGTTAATTGTTTTAACATCCAATCAGAATTTAGTTTACTTTCATTTAAAAATATGAAGTAAAGCAGGTGTTATTACAGTTATAACAGAAATCTTTATAATTTTGACAACAATGACTTAAAACAACTTTAAAAGCATTATTTACAAAGACTGTTATGTAATACCATTTCTTTAATTGTTACTGAGACATTTTTATTCAACAATGAATTATTTAGATGTTTTTCTTTATTTAAGTTATATTTAAATATTAAAAGAATTTTAAAATACAAAATTATTAACTTTAACTTTTATATTTATTATGATATCAAAATCCTGCTATAATTAAAAATGAGATGCACAAAAAAAATTAAACATAGGCTCAATTCTGGAAATGCATGCTATTATGCATTACAGAGACTCTTGACATCCCAACTCCTTAAAAAAAAAATGTTAAACTGAAAATATATAAAACTATTATCCTATCCTGTTATATTATATGGATACAAAACTTGGACTCTTACTTTAAGGAAGGAAAGGAGATTACGAGTATTTGAGTATAAAGTTTGTAGGAAAATGTTTGGGCCAAAGAGAGATGAACAGACAGGTGAATGGAGAAGACTACATAGCAGTGAACTATACGGTCTTCATAGGAAGCCAGATATAATAACAGTTAAGTCTCATAGACTGCAGTGGGCAGGACATGTGGAATGAAAGACATGCATGGAAGCTTCTTGTAGGAAAACCAGAGGGAAAACGCCCAGTTGGTAGACCAAGAATGAGGTGGGAGAATAACATTAACTATAATTTGAGGGAAGTAGATTATACAGGGAACGATTGTAAAACATTAGCTCAGGATAGGGATGTATGGGGAGGTTATGTCCGTGCGGTCTCATGAACCTAGGGGTTCGATAGTACCAGTGAGTTAGTTAATGGGCGCTATATGATACGTTAAAAGCGTCTTTAGTTACAGATCGTATGCATGACAACCCTGACGTGGATGAATTTTTGCTCCATAACCCTGATCTGTGGGTTAACGCTGGATCTGGATCTGAAGTGCAATACTCTGCCCAGAGAGCAGAGATATCCCAGACTCTGCCTTGTGGATCATATGTATACACCAAATCATAGAGCATCTCAAAATCCCTAATATAATACAAATCAAGCATAGGATTTAGTGGGCGATGGTTTTAGAATTGTTATCATGGCCGACGTGGCAATAGTTGACATTAGGAAAGTGCAAAATAAATTATTGGAATGGGAGCAACCAGATAAACCTTTAGCACCTTTAACCACATCGCAGAGAGATGCAGTGTTGGATTTATCAGAGGAAGTTAATTTACGGCCTATTCCTAAAGATGTAAGTGCGAATTATGAGAGAATACATAGATAAAATATAACCTCAAAATGAAGTTGAGAGATTATTTTTTAAATATACTTTATAAATTATCTGTATTTATATCTTTTTAATTATTATTCATTTCTTCGTTTTTAGTTGCCTGTGGGCCTGCAGGATGAAGATGTTTCGCTGTCTTCTTTGGGAACAACTCAGGACCAAGAGAAGACTTGTCAAGATTTAGCACAGAGCTTCGTTAATTTAGAACTCGGAAGAGTTAAAATTGAAACAACACAACAGGTAATTATAACATTCAGGCGTTTGGGATGTAGGTAAAAATAACCATGATTCAGAAATTAATAGAATTGTATTTTAAGAATGACAATCAAATAATGTTGAAATTATGGAATCAAATAAAAGTAAATTTATAATAATAATATTTTCATATTTTACTACATTATTTTATCAGCATCTTATCCTGTTTAATATAGGTTAGATTGACAAGAGGCTCCAATTATGATTAAAAATATGATTTTTCATCGAACAAATACATTTTAAATCTTGCCGCATAGAAAGTTAGGTAACTGTGTAGAAAATTACTATTTTTTGCTCATCGTACTTTAAGAACCTAATTAACATAACTTCTAACCTATGTTATGTCACTTTGTAAATGAAGTTTGAGGTTATAGTAATTAGTTTAAAAATTAGGCTCATTAAGTTTTGGAAATTATGCATTAAAATAGCCATTCACTAGATTTAACTGTAATGAAAAGCAGCCCCATTTGATACAATAACTGAAAAATAAACTTTGGAATAAAAGATTTAAGTTAAAATTCTTTATACCTCATCTCAGCTCAAGTGCACTTTTACTGCTTTTTGATTTTTCAGTTTATTGTTGTAAACTATAGCTCTTATTCTGTATTTACTAACTTTTTTAATATTTTATACTTTTTCTAACAATATTTATAACATTATTAGACAATTTTCAAGTATTTATTTAAATATGCAAATCACAATATTATGACACTGTTAGACAATATTGTGATGCTAACTGCTATTTTCTCCACAGAGTATATTACTTAGTCTATGATTTTTCTATCGCTGTTTTGCGTTATATTGCTGGTTGGATCAGCGTTAGGGAGTGATAAGTAAGTGTACACCCATTTTTAATAAAGTTTGGTAATTTTAATATGTATGTATATTATTTAACATAGATTTGGGAATTTATTGCAAAGATTGGTAATTTAAATTTCATAGCGAGATGCTGCCATCTAGCATAAGATTTTTTAACTTTAGTACGACATCGATAGTAACCAATGATGATAATCGATATGTGGTTCGATGGTGGGTTATTGCTGGCTCTATAAACTCTGGCGCATGCGCACTGTATTCTATAGGACTTGGAAAATATTTTATGTCAGTTTAAGTGCAGTTTTTTCCCTCACCTCATATCCAGTCTTGTAATTAAGCTGATTTCAAAACCTAGGTCATTTCATCTTGAGTAATATCTTGACCAATGTTATGTCGTTCAGGAGAAATGCTTGTTAATCCATCTCATAAAAGGATAAAGTATAAAAATTTTTTAGTTAAATCTTAAATTAAACCTCATATTTATTTTTCCTATAAAAGTTCAATTTGCAATAAAAGTTCGATTTTGGTTTTTGTATTTAAAGAATGAGGTTCGGCTTTTGGCAGTTAATTTGAGTTTGCGATAAGGGTTATGTTTCAATTAGATATAATTTATTTTCATCACATTTTACACATCTTTCAAAATTGTAATCCATTAATGCCCAAATTATTATTTTTTTCTAGTTTTTCAGGGATTTTTATCTATAATACATTTATATAATCAATTAACCTTTTAGGCGCCAATTAAAATGGTTCTGATACTTCTACCTGCCAGATTCTATACTTAAACTACTTGCAAAGCTGATAACATCAGCAGACGGCAATTTAAAATCTCCAACATGGATTTCACTTGCAACATCCAAAGGGTTAAGTTGTGTAGGTAGGAAATAACACTATGAGGTTTATTTTAATTTTCTTTAGTTGTTTCTTGACTCACCTCATACTTCTTAACTCCCTGGCATATCTAGATTTTGTCACTGTATTTGTGACATTCTCAATGCTGTTCACGTTCACAACTGATGTCCAATGGTCTCCTCTCCTGCAGACTGACCTCTGCACCATCTGATGGCTGACCGACAAACTTCCAAATCAATCGTCTCTCCTTATCACCGGGTATTTCAAAATCCATAGTTATGTTTTTATTCTTGCATATGTAATTTTTTTTCCCAAATTGTGAGTTCCTTTGGTTTTTCCAATTGTTTAAGTAATTTTGTTTTCGTTTCTATTCTATGTTTTTCTGACCAGACATGTGCAGCTATTGCAGATTTTTCTGTTTTTCTCTTCTCCATTTTTAACATTTCTGAGGTGTTCCTTTAATCTTGTATTTAGATTCCATTTTGTTTTTCCTACGTATATCTTTTCACAATCTTTACAATTAATTTGATAAATTCCTGATTTTTTGCAGTCTTCAATCTTTTCATTTTTGTTGGTTTTTATTAAATTACCTAAACTGTAATCATTTTTCGATGCTAATTTAATGTTGAATTTGTTGAAGATTTTTTGAAATTTGTCAAATACTAAAGGGTGGTATGTGAACTTCTTGAATTTTTTACCAATATCTTTATCTGTATGAAGAGTACTCTCATTAATCATTTTCTTGTTCCTTAAATTTATTTATTTTCTTGTATATCATCTTTTCTTGAAGTCCATTATCCTTTGCAATTTTTATGATGTGGTTTTTCTCTTCATTGTAATTTTCTTTGCTCATGAAAAATGAAAAGATTGAAGACTGCAAAAAATTGATTGGGAATTTATCAAATTAATTGTAAAGATTGTGAAAGGATATACATAGGAAAAACAAAAAGGAATCTAAATACAAGATTAAAGGAACATCTCAGAAATGTTAAAAATGGAGAAACAGAAAAATCTGCAATAGCTGCACATGCCTGGTCAGAAAAACATAGAATAGAAATCAAAACAAAATTACTTAAACAATTGGAAAAACCGAAGGAACTCACAATTTGGGAAAAAAATTGCATATGCAAGAATAAAAACACAACTATGAATTTTGAAATACCCAGTGATAAGGAGAGAATTCCCCACTACAGTGGTTCTCCTTTAACCCAAAGTGATTTGTCGCCAGAGGTTTCTGTCTAAAGCATCTTCTCTTAAATTTCTAGCTTCCATACTTCTCCTCACTCCATCCATCCAACGTTCTCTAGGTCTGCCTCTTCCACTTCTTCCATTAGCTTTCCAATCAAGGATCTTCTTTGGTATCTGAGGTATATTGTTTTATTTTTATTCATTTGAAACAGTTTTCCATTGGTATTATTTTATTTACTAAAGAATCTTATATACTCAATCTAGGATTTAAAGAGAGATCAGGGCTTGCTTGGTTCAGGTTAGGGGCATGGAAATTTAAAAAAATTAGCGACGATCACAATCTGCGAATATGTCCAATGTGCGGGAGCTTTGAAGACGAGATACATATATTAGGAAAATGTAATGATTTGGAATATTGGAGGCGTCAGTTATTACCGGAAAGATTTCTAAGTTCAAATCGTGAAAGATTGGCTTGCTACGAGTTATTGGTAAATCGAGAAAATTGGATAAACTTGGGCAGATTTCTGGACAAAACGCAGAAAATAAGAACAACACTTATTCATGAATAAATAAATTTGTTAACACATTGCAATACCATTAATTCTTAATAATTCTACATAACTAAGTTAATGTATAATGTAATTGAATTGTTATCTAATAATAATATTATTGTGTTTTCTTTTTTTGTTTTAAGTATATTATAACCAAACATCAACTTATTGTAACGGACTGTCAACAGCACATACGGCTTACTGCCTATGTGACCCATATTTGTAAATAACATTGTATGTATATTACTTTTAGTTCTAATAAAGTCCTTATGTATTTATTAAAGTGATACATAATGTGTTATAAAAATCGGAAAAGAAAAGTGGATCTATTACACAGATACTGTGAAAAATTTTTTATATAACACTCTGAAGAAACTTTCGTAATCTCAATTTATTTTCTGTCACCATGGTTTTTAATCTCAATCAAGTGTAGTCTCTCTGTTTGCAACTTGAGAAACATAACTTTCTACAACATTTAGACATTCATACTACTGTCAGTACATTAGTTATGGAAGTATTATCAATTCCAGATGTAAAACTTGTGTATTTTTTTAAATAGTTTCTGTCGTGGTATTCGCAAGTGGAGGAAGAGTTACTTCAGGCAGAAGATACACGCTTCACAGAATACTGGCGCCAGCTGGCTGAGCGCAGAGATGAATGTTCTAATCTTTTATCACAGGTGAGTTTATTTCTTCTTTTTATTTTGCTCTTTAATGCCATTAGGTGTCAAGTTCACCGTAGTCCATGCACTCCCTCCATTGAATTCTATCCCTGCATGTTCTTCTCATTTCCATCATTGTATTGCCCTGTTTTTGATCCATTCTCTCCATTGTATTACTTTTTTTTAGTTCCTGGCATAATGCATACATGCCCAAAACACTTCAGTTGTCTCTTTTCAGTTATATTTGTTAGTGTCTTCTTCTGCCTCTTCTCTATTATATCCTGTTGCAACTTACTTCCTGTTCTTTTTAGTTATTTCATCTATACTGCTTTTAATTTACTGCAATTTTTATTTAACAGTAATAGACTTTCAGTTCTGTAATATTTAATTTTAGGAAGTTATATTTTGAGGTTATTTTAATTATATTATTTTTGGTCTGGACATCTTACCTCAATATTAATGTTGATTTGTTCTTGAACATGTTTCAAAACAATTCTGTTTTATCGTCAGACTGGAAAGTCTGGGAAAACTGACGATAAAACAGAATTGTTTTGAAACATGTTCAAGAACAAATCAACATTAATATTGAGGTAAGATGTCCAGACCAAAAATAATATAATTTCAGTTCTGTACTGCACTATTTGTATCATAATTAAGTTATATATCGAGTTAAATTAATATTAAGATGCTAAAACTATTACCATGATAGAAATAAGTAAATTAATGAACACAACTAAACTATTGTAATCAATGGTAAAGAGAAAAACTTTTGCCTGAAAAAGGTTCGGGGTTCGATTCCCAATTCAGGCAAAAATCCTTCCGTCTACAATTCATTAACCCAGCTATGCCCACGAAAAAAAAAAAATTCTCTTTACCATTGATTACAATTATATATCGAGATTTGTCTTAATACTAACCTCTTTTCTCTCAACCACCATATTGCTCATTTCATAAAATGCATGTACTGTTTTTATATACGATTAAAATATCTTGTTCTATATTCCCATCCTTACAAATTTTAGTTTGTAAATACTCAAACCTATCAACACTTCCCTTTCACATTTTATAATCAGTTATTCTTGTTAAACTATTAAGGATTAACATTAAGAGATATGTTTTAAATTTCAAACAAATTCTTTTTCACCTCACCTCGTATCCTGTCTTCTAATTAGACTGGTTTCGAAACCTTATTGGTTCCATCTCCAGTAATTTCACAACTGTTGTTCTGTCATCTTGAAGCACTGCTTCTTACTCCTTGAAGGTTTTGAAACCAGTTTAATTAGAAGACAATACGAGTGAGGGAAAAAAATAATTTATTTTAAATTTCTCCATAAAATTATTAATAGAAAAACATAGGAAATTCAATATAGAAACGCATTTAGCTTTTGTGGACTTAAAAAAGCCTTCGATAAAATCAATAGGAACAAATTGTTGGAAATTTTAGCTGACAACAATCTACCACAACAGCATACTTAAAATGTATACAATATCTATAAAACAAATTTGATTTCAATTTGAATCAATAACATACAAACTGAATGGACTGAAATGAATAAGGGCGTAAGACAAGGATGTGGCCTCTCACCCTTCTCTTTATCATATACATGAACTAGAAGTCCCGGCCACGCGTTGCTGTGGCTAAGGTATACGTTAAAAATTTAAATTAAGTTGCTGTCTTTCAGCCAGATTACTTAAAACTAATACTTACACACAAAATTAATAATATTGAAAATAAAATAAACACTGAACACACTAAAATTATGAAATAATCAATATTTGTAATTCAATTGAAATTTGCAGTTGCAACAAAAAACACAGCCATCTGGATCTCTCTTTGTTAAATAATAAACCAATTACCTTACCAAATTACCTTACACCGCCATCTGTTAGAATCATATGGAACTCACAGATAATTATAACTCTTTGTTAAATAATAAACAAATAATTTGCAATAAAAAATAATGTGACTATAAGTTTAGTTATAAACTACCCTAAGTCTCAAGTTGGATCAAACTGCACACAGTGTGCAAAATTTTATTAAAATCGGTTCAGTAGTTTAGGATTCCATCGCGTACAAACAACGTGACACGTAATTTTTATATATTAAGATATAATACTTCAAGGTTGGTGACAGATGAGACACAGTTCTATTCAAATCAAGAGAAACCTACAAATAAACTCCCTCTTTTTGCAGATCATTTGGTATTAATAGCTCCAACAGAATCAGATTTACGGTATTCTGTACACAATTTTAATGTAGTGTAATGAATTTGGGAATTTTAACATTATGAGGTTTTATTAATAAGAATCAAATGAATCGTGATTTCTTCTTACCTCATACTTCTATGTTTTTTTAAACACAGCACTGCAGTATCGGAGAGCTGACGATGGGGAAGATTGTTCTCCGATACTGCGGTGCAGTGTTTAAAAAAACATAGAAGTATGAGGTAAGAAGAATTCACGTTTCATTTAATTCTTAATTTTAATATAATTGCAAAAAAGGTACAATATGGAAATCAATACAAAGAAAACTGAAGTGATGGCCTTTGTGGGAAATACCTTATACTTAACAAAATTGTTTTGGACAATGAAATTTTTGAACGGGTAAATGAATTTAATTATTTGGATTATTATTGATTAAATAAAAATAAAACATACTTTTATTTGATTTTCATATTTATTATATAATACACTGTACCTTCTTCAGACATGTTAACAAATTATGTACCGAAACAGCTGTCACTGAATTATATAATAATAAGTAAGAAAATCAAATAAAACTACGTTTTATATTTATTTAATTAATAAATATGGATTTTCATCAAGTAAACACCAACTCAATTGATTTGGGTTATTATTTAACATTTTAATATGAAGCTGATATAGATCTTGGACTACATCTAGACGTAGATCTTGGACTACATCTAGATGCAAATTTAACCTGGCAAACACAAGTGAAACACATATGTAAAAAGACTTTCTCCATCTTACATTATCTTAGACATTTAAAGAATTTTCTCCCAGTTTCGTTAAAACAAATCCTTGTGAAGAATCTTGTGTTACCACACTTCGATTATTGTGACATTATATATAATGATCTAAACTATGACTTGTCGCAGAGACTGCAGCGTGTTCATAATGCTTGCGTTCGATTAATTTTCAATATCCGCCGTTATGACCATATTTCCTAACACTTTAATAACCTCTCTTGGCTCCGTCTTACTGACAGACGTAAATTGCACTCTCTTTCACTACTTTTCAAGCTTCTGAATTCCTACATCCCTACTTACCTGGCGTCTAGATTTGAGAAGTTATCCTCTTACCACAATATTGACACTAGATCACAAGATAGCAGTCTGCTAACAATTCCTCTTCATAGCACTTCCTCCTATTCTACTTCCTTCACAGTAGCCTCTGCCCGCTCCTGGAATCTCCTTCCTCAAGATATCAGGGGTTGCCGCACACTTGATACCTTTAAGTCACGCTTATACAGTTACCTGTTGTCTAATAATTAATTTTTCTCTATTTATTTAATTTTATACTATGTCATTAATCTTTTCCTGTTTTTTATATATATTGTACATATTATATATTTAATTCGTTAAATTTAGAGTAAATCAAAATACATTATAAATATTAATTGTATTGTATTCATAACTTGTAATCGTTTATATATATATATATATATATATATATATATATATTGTAATTTAGATTTAAGACTATTTTTTTGTTTGTATTTTTTTAAACCTGGTTGAGTGGTAGACAAGGCCTTAAGGCCTTAACTCTGCCAGGTAAAATAAAGCTATTATTATTATTATTATTATTATTATTATTATTATATAGCAAAGAAAATCACAAATTGCACAAAAACAACAGGGATAATTAATAGTATTATGAAACCATCTTTAGTACAAAAGAATACAAGATTACAGCTTTATAAGGTTCTTGCAAGACCAGTTATTAAGATTCCAAATAGCTATGCTTCATTACTGCCACCAAGGCAAAAGATCGCTGAGACGTCCAAAAAAGTGCTGGATGGAAAATTCCTCTTTGAGACTGTAACAGGCCTCATGGCCTAATACTTGCACGGATGATGATGATTTTAAATTCTTCTTGTTGCCTATCCTTAATAGAAACTCTTATGACTTCTGTTTTTAACATTTACCATCACTCCTTTCCTTTTTCAATTCTTTGTATTATTAATTTATTGCTGACTATTTAACTCATGCCCCAAATGGGAATCAATGACCAATCACGTTACAATGATTTTTGATTTACAACCAATCACAGTCATGTTTCGCCTAGAATTTACCAACTAAAGTTTATCATAATAAAGAAAGCACCTCCTTTTTAACATTCTGAATAGGTCATAGCATTATTTTGCAGTGACTGACTCACTAAGAAATATGGCTACCAGATTGTATATATAGTGCATGAATGTTAACACATACCGCATGCAGGAGTTAATATAAAACATTTGTAGCGATTGATTATACCAGCAAAAAAAGAAACCACTGTTTGCACTTTCTTAAATGTATTTTTTCTCAGAAAAATATAATTGTCATATTTACATCATAGGACATCAGAAATGAATTAATATACAGTTTGATGTTTCATTTTTTCTCCACTGGAGTGCATTCTTACAATATTGCATTCCTTTGGCAATAAATAATATGATCTGGTTGCAGTGACGAACAAAAGAAGCAAATGAAGCATAGCAATCGTTTCTCATTTGTTTTCAAACATCGCTGTTTACATTAAATATATAAATATTTTAAAATAACTATATTTAAATAATGATTTGTGAGTAAACAGCTTAATTTTATTCGTTAAATAGTCCTTACAAATGCCACTCTTGATTTCCAAATTATCTAGATAAATTCACTCCTCACTTTGTGAGTCGTGAATTTATCGATAATTTGGAAATCTCTTGTGGCATTACTTATGATTATTATCTTGTTCATGTGTGTTGGCTATAATGACAATTTTATCAAGTAAGTTTAATTTTAAACTGTAAATTCCACATTAAAGATATACACCTCATTCAAAGAAAATTAATTGATTTTTTAACATCTCACTTCATATTAGTTGTCTCTCTTGGACCCGTTTTGAAAGTTTTTACATTATCAGCCAAATATCAACTTTTGAGACATCCATTGGAAGCTCTGCACATCTTTTTCCTGTGGGGTGTTGGGCAAACAAATTTCATGATAAAATCCTTTTCCCTGAGAATTTCAAAATTTGCTAACTTGTCTCTATCTGAATGTAGATCATCATCTTCCTTGCAGGGATTAGGCAATCTTGCCTGTTCCATCTTCACACTGTTAGAACCATCTCTTCCTCGGACATCCCGCATTTCTTCTTCCTTGAGGTTGGTAGTTAGACACTAGTGCTGGAATTCTTTTTGTTATTCATACGATCCAGGTGGGCTCTCCAATTGTCTTTATATCTCTATTTTCTCATTTAAGTTGTATTCAATTCGTCTCTTATATCTTCATTTTTTATCAGATCCATTTTTGTGCAGCCTTTTACCCTATGAAGGAACCTCATTTCAGCTGATTGAATCTTACTTCTATCTCTTTCCTGTAATATCCAAGACTCACTACCGAACATCAATACCGGA
This sequence comes from Diploptera punctata, assembly GCA_030220185.1. Lineage (NCBI taxonomy): Eukaryota > Metazoa > Arthropoda > Insecta > Blattodea > Blaberidae > Diploptera > Diploptera punctata. Next base: position 96,238 of record JASPKZ010001951.1, on the reverse strand, counting down.
TCTTATAAAACTTTAATTTCAATCTGAATGTAGATCTTCTCCCAAATTGTGAGATCTTTTGGTCTTTTTAATTGTTTTAGCAATTATGATTTATTCTCAATTCTATGATTATCTGTCAAGAAATCTTAAATTAAACCTCATAGTTATTTTTCCTTTAACTTTAATGAAGTTGTCGAGCTACATGTTAGCGCCACATATCTAGGTGAGCTAGCCACCAGGTGCTCTCTTCATGCTTTTCAGAGGATCCACGATGGAGGCAATTGATCACCTGTTACAAATAGGGCTGATCATTGTTATAGAAGTTTACTTGTTAACGTTATTATCATTACGACACAGTTTGCATAAGGCTCAAATAAGGGAATAAATCTTGGGAAGAGAAAACAGAGAGTCCATTTGCTAATATCTTTGATGTTATGAAAGTATGTTTTATATATAATTGTAAAAAAAATTCTTATCAGTAATGTTGGCTTAGTGACAATGTGCTCACCAATAGATTCAATGTTTATGAGTACAAACTCCATTTGCATTGATTATGTTTTTAGCAATAGAAATTTGAAATATTATCATTTCAATTAAAATGATTCTATCCATCCATAGTAATTCTGCCCGAAGGCAGGTCTTTCACTGCAATCATAGCATTTTCATGCTATGCTAGTAGCTTTACTAGTGAATTGTAGGTTGGTAGCTTCCCGTTGCTTTCCACACCGGTGAAGGAAGATGTTGATGAGATGATAATGATAAGAATGATGATGATATGATTTCGGGGACCATTTGGGCCTTAAAGTTTTCCTGACATTTGTCTTACAGATGAGGAAAAACCCCTATAAAAACCTTACACAGAAAAACTGCTCCGACTGGGGATCGAACCCGGGCCCACTGCTTGACAAGGCAGCATGCTACCTTGAGACCACAACGGTGGACTTAAAATTATTAACTATTGAAAATATCTTGAAATGTTATAAGGATGTTTAATTTCATATGATTCCAGATTGAAGCCTCCCTGAAGGACCTAAGTTGTCTTACAGAACAGTACCAGCAAGTATCAAATAAAACAAATTCTTTACATCAAGTCAGTGAACAATTATTAGCAGATCAGGTTAGTATTTATGCATAACATTAAATAAACATTATTGTTTGTTTATTAACACATTTTATAGTATTCATATCTGGACATTTAAGAAAAATCATGAGACATGTATTGCCAGTACACATTTATCTGAAATCATAAGTTAAAAATATGACTATATTTTTCTTTCTTTGGGCTAAATAAAAAACTTCAGAGCTTATAATCTATAAGAGAATGAGATCTGAGTATGATACTCCAAAATATGTACTAAAATATTCTTACTTTTTGTCTTATATTGAATTCTATTATTTTTCACTTTTTTTTTTTGCTATAAGTTTTTAGGTCAAATCACCTCTAGAATTTTTGTGTGTATCCTTTTATTGGATTCTGAAAGAATGTAGCCATATATACTGTAGCCACTGATTCCCCGGCCTTGATGTTTTCGACAGTGTTGCCGATATGGATATTCAGTGGGAGTGGCCGCTTTATGTAAGCAGTTAGCAGACATACAGCTGACCATTTCCTTATTGGCAGCAGAGGCCGAGTTTCTCCCTTTACCCCTCGTATAACCTAAACTTCAGAGCCGGAGATACAGTGGCTGTAGTGTAGATTGTATCCATGAAAAGATTTTTAAAAAATTTCAAATCTTCATCAATCCTTCTTATTAGGTACTAAAAATGACCATATATATATATATATATATATATATATATACGTGTGTGTGTGTTTGTGTGTAAACATTATCTACCATAAAGTAGACCACCCAATACCAACCATTTGCCTACAGTCCACATATTTTCGTTAGTAAGATCAAAGTCACTGCTTAGTTGTCGACTGTCAGATACAAGCTGAAGATAGAAGGGAACCCTTCAGAAATATCTTCTCAAGAATCTGCAAATTATGAGGTGAGGTGTCAAATTCCAATTCTTAATATAGTGATTATTAAAAAAAACCTCTTAGGGCTGCATGCAAATACATTAGTCTCTACTCAAATTACTTCCAATCACTGGTGAGCTGACTTTCCGTGAGCAAGTGCAAAGATCGAATTAGCTACCCACTAACTGGTCATGCATGAAAGTCGTCATTTTCGTAATATTGGCAAGAAATTACCCAGAATTCTCAGCGATAAAACCACTTCCATTATTTTTGTCTGCTAGAGGAATGCATTTACGCTTGCGTCCCGCAAATAATACCGTATATGACGACGTCTGCATCGCGCAATATTACGCCGATTCTCCTGTTCTTCCAGTTGAATTCTTTGGTAGACTCTATTAAATTCCTCTTCTCCGCGTATACCGAAAACATGATCGAAGTCTTCAAGGTCCGACATCTTGGATAAAGCAGCAAGGTACACGGCAAGGTTTCAAACTACATCGGTTACCATCGGTTCCCATCAGGTTGCTCACGATTTGTTTCTCTGCTAAGTCACCTCGCCAGGTAGCTTAGGAATTTCAACAATTATTATTGCATGAACAGATTTTTGAGTATGCAAAAACATATTTGGATGCAACTTCCTCAGCAAAGTACAGGCAGAGAACGACTTTTACGATCTAATGCGTTCATAGATTCGAGTCTTAGTGTTACTTCCTAAAAAATTAAACCCCAATATGACCATGTTCTGAAATGAAAATATGTGGACTATAGCATGAAACCTGAAGTATGAAAGTGCAATGGGCAGCATTAAAATTATGCACATGCACACATATTAATTACTGTGTTGAGTAGTAGGTTTTGGTAGATTAATGATTACCATGCTTACTTCTGATTCCTATATTAAATTAAAAGATTCTTACCTCTCCTCACATTATTCTGTTAAGTAGATCGCGATTTCAGGCCTATAGCAGGCCCATCTTCAGTACACTGTTGTTGACCGGTGTTATGTCGTTCGGAAGAACCACTTCTTCTTCCCTCTGTTGGTGGACCGATGAACCTCTTGATAAGGTCAAAATTTGCGGGAACTTCGAAGTTCCCGCAAATTTTGACCTTATCAAGAGGTTCATCGGTCCACCAACAGAGGGAAGAAGAAGTGGTTCTTCCGAACGACATAACACCGGTCAACAACAGTGTACTGAAGATGGGCCTGCTATAGGCCTGAAATCGCGATCTACTTAACAGAATAATGTGAGGAGAGGTAAGAATCTTTTAATTTAATATTGAATTGAACCTCACAGTGATAATTCCTATAAAAGGTTAATCTGATTCCTATGTTTGTAGATTGAAACCCAGTCGAGGTTGATGGATTTTTAAGGGCTTAAAAATATTGAGCGTGTTATCCTTTTCAAAGGAAGTAAAGTATGGGGTCCTGTGCCATAGATTAAGAGTACAGAAAAGTCCCGATTATCCATGTTAATTGGGACTGAGATATGCATGGAAAATCGAAAAACACGGATAATCCAATTAAGTTATTCGGCGCCGTGAAAGTTGATCAGAAATTTATTTACCCACTTTAACACTACTTAAATGCAACAAATATTCATAAAATATTGTATTAAATGTATTTAGGTTTGAATCTTAATTATCATTATTTTACTCGTAAATATAAAAAAAAAGGGACTATTTCCTGTCACGACCAGTCTGGTTACAACAGTTATTCAAAATGGTCATCGTAACAAGTGAAAACTATACTAGTAACCACCGATATCCACACTTATAACCAGCGATGACAAATAATCAGCAATTACCACACTAGTAACCACCGATGACCACACTACTAACCAGTGATAAACCCACTGCCATAGCATATCTGTGGTTTCAATCTGTAACAACAAACTTTTAGTGACTCACAACAGAAATTTTCAAAATTGTATTAATTCTCAAAAAATGTTGGTTGGTACCATTAAACGCGTCAGGGAAGGGGGTTGTGAGTGAAGGTTACCTATTGTGCTAGTTTCTAAGCACAGTTCACAGTAGCACGTTTAAAAATAAAGAATTGCTTTATAACAATACAAAATACAGTACAGTATTTATCTTCATTTTTAAAAAAATACAGTAAAAAGAGTCATGCCCAGATAATCTACAAACTGGATAATACACGCACGGATAATCGGGAGTTTGCTGTATGTAAAAGAATCTTAAATTTGAAATAAAAAACAAATAGCAAAATTTATCAATCCTTTCATACCTATATTTGAATTGCAATGCAAATGATCCTAGATTTTAAGAGCATTATTAAATAAAATATGAAGACTAATGTGTTAATGTTATATAACACTGTTTTATACTGCTACATTTCCTGAATATTATTATTAAATACTGTTTTTTATAGAACATTTTAGATTTAACAATGTTTTGGAAATGCAAGACTCAAATAATATGTGGAACATTTGATAAGGACTGGCACTAATGCTCATATAACAATTTTTTAGCAAAAATTACTCATTCAGACTTTTGTTCCCCACAAAATACTCCCCCCCCCCCCCCCAATGCAATGTACTTGTTCCACCTCCTTCACCATTCGTTGAAGGCATGCAGGAAGCATTCCTTGTCATCCCCTTCAGAATCACCTTCAAAGCTTTCACTGCTTTGATTTAATTGTCGAACCAACATCCTTTGAGGTCTTTTTTTTACACGCTTTATATTAGCTTGACCTGTATCTATCTATGTAACGGAATCTTTCAACACGATTTTCACCCACTTAAAAACATTGGATCATCTTGAAACTTTGTATACTTGTAAAGGATCAATGACAATACAATAATTTCATAAATAATATATAATAGGTTGTGGACTTACTGATTTTTTACTCCATTGTTGTAAGAAATTAATATTATATTTTCTGGTAGCTCAGTTGGTAGAGTGGTGGACTGTAGTGGTATATAATTTCAGTAATCCGTAGGTCGCTGGTTCAAATCTGGCCTGGAGGATTTTTTTTTAGAAGAGTATTACTTTTAGCTCATACTACATCATAGTTTAAAAAAACTAAAACAACATGCTTTATTAGAAAACCAAACTAAAAAATAAAACATAATTTTAATTTCCTACACGCTTGGGATAAAATTAACACATTCAGTACCAGGCACTGAGCAGGGCATTTAAACCCACAGGCCAGCCATTTAAATACCCCACCTACCCTTTTTGTGGCACTTCAGAAAATGGACCATTATTCACAAACTATTAGTCCTAGATAATTCAAATTTTGTACATACCTAAAGGAGATATCCTAGTAGGATTTGATGGTGATTGACATCACATGGTATCGGTGTATCAATTTCAGGAAGTGGAAGTTCATCTTCACTTTCACTTTGTGAATCTTCTAATTCAGGAATCAGTTCATCACCTGAATCATCATTATACAAAATATTCACTAATTCTTCTTCAGTGAGATATTTTTTATTCGCCATGGTTTCACTCACGCACAAACAACAGCGTGATTACGAGAAACATATACGACGTGATTGGAACCTGGAGTCAAGTTTGGGTGAACAAATTCCATGTGTTGTTTGTTGTAAAAATAAAAGGGGATCCACCAAGGTTAAACATGTCAAACGGGAATAGAAAATGTACATTTACATGCCATCTATGATCTCCAAGACATACTAAGCCAACACAATATTTAGGTGCCGAATATAAACGCGGTTTGTTGTGCCAGCTCTAAAACGAGTTAACTGACCGATGGCCGCATACACGATAGTCTCTTTAAATGCCTTAACTGGTTTACGGTACTAAATGTGTTAAAGGGGTCAACAAAAAAATCATCTCCAACACATCTAGAATAAAACTAGAGTTATATACAAAAAAAAAATTACCATCAAAAGCGTGGGGTGCTTTTTATGGTTTTTACGTTTTCTTCTTAGAGACTTTACTTTTACCAATATCTGTTTATTATCAAATATATTAATCGATAAAGAGCACCCCATGCTTTTGATGGTAAAATTATTTTTTTGTGGATAACTCTAGTTTTAATCTAGATGTGTTAGAGATGATTTTTTTGTTGACCATTTTAATTTTATCCCAAGTGTGTTGGAAATTAAAATTATTTTTCATTTTTTAGTTCGGTTTTCTAATAAGGTGTGTTGTTATAGTTTTTTTAAACTATTATTTATTTACTATTGGGTTCAGATAAAAGTTGCACAGAGCCAAGTCAGGACTGTAAGGTAGATGGAGTAACATAGAAACTAACTAACTCCTGGCGCAACAGGCCTACAAGGCCCTTAGCCTACCATCCGGCTGCTGGCTCACATTCACATGTGTCAATCACAGAGGTAGATGATAATCGGCCATTGTAGGGGTGACATGTGGTCAGCATGTCGAGTCCCCCAGCCGTTATAGCTGGTTTTCTCAACCTGGAGCGCTACTTATTGTAGCTACCCAAATGCATCACGATGCTGGGTGGGCACCGGTCCCATACTGGCCGAAATACCATGAGAAAATTTCTTTCCCCATGGAGACTCGAACCAGCGCAAGTCCTGTGGCTCTGCACCAAGGCTTCCTGCCTTAACCACTCGGCTACGGCGCGGGACCGGGAGTAACATAGAGATGCTTTTTTTTTTGTCGGAAACTTGCTGTCAGAATTAGCAACATGAGCTCTGGCATTGTTGTGATGGAATTTTCATTTCCCAGTGAGGTTTCTTCATTTTCGGGAGATGTGATCCTTTACCAATTGCTTCAGGACTTTCTTGTAGTAAACTGCAGCAACTGTAGTGTATCTTGGAACTAATATGAGTGTACACTATCCTCTGGTATTCAGAAAAAATAATGACCATGGTGTTATTGACTGACTTCTGCACTTGTGCCTTTTGTTATGGTGGTTGATTATATTACACCCATTCTGTGCTGTTCAATTTCATCTCTGGGTCATAACAATATACCCATTTTTCATCAGAAGTGATGGGATCGGAAAAGGAACATCGATATCTTAAAATAATCGAAGACTACACCAATTTTGGAATATATTAAACAGTACCAACTAAATTGGAAACACCATCTTGAAAGAATGAGTTCAAATCAGATCCCCAAAGCTGTTTATAATTATATATCAAGAGGACGAAGATCTCTGGGCCGTCCTATGAAACTCTGGAGGGAAAATTTTCTATAGGATCGTAGCAGGCCTTGGCCTAATACTTGGAAGGAGGGAAGAAGAAGAAGTGATGATGATCTGCCACCAAATATCACCCTCGGCCTCCAGATATTGTTTCCAATAGCGGCACACATCGACATGAGTCTGCTTTTAGTGTGGAGAAAATAGTTGTGATATGCACATACCTTAAACATGTGCAAATTTTCTTTCAGAATTGTGTGAGTGGTCCCATCTGATATACCAAGGATACGTGCAAGCTGTCTTGCAGTGAGATGTGGGCTTTATTGAATAATGACACCTGTCATGTTGATTGTCGTCTCTGCTATGGCAATAATAAGTGCACCTTCTCCTTCCTGCAATTTAGGACTTTTCCAGCCATTTTTAAAAGTATGATGCTAGCAGAAACATGCTCAACGAGATATTACGGAGTCCCTGTAAGCTCTCTTCAGATTGCTGTAGGCTGCAGTAGCATTTTTTCTTCAAGAGAACACAGAACTTTATTGCTTTATACTTTATTTAATCACTCGAAACAATCCTTTTATTATTCATTTCATACATCTCAATTATGAATAAATCTTGTTTGATGAAAATTATACGCTCAGGCTGGGACTTGAACCCAGGAGCTTTCACTTTATAGGCCAATGCTGTACCGACTGAGCCATCTGGGCGAGTTCCAATCTAAATGAAAATTTTTCTTTTATATACACTGTTAATTCCTGCGCACCAAATGCTAAGCAACCTTTGCTTCTATCTTGCAAATGGCGGCTTGTTTATTAAGAAGACATTTATTTGAGAATTTTACATTACATTATTGCCAGTATGGCTTTTTTCAGTGTTTTCTAAAAACATTGCAGGAATTAACAATGTATATAAGAGAAAAAATTGTGTTTAGGTTGGAACTTGCCCAGATGGCTCAGTTGGTGGAGCATTGGCCTAGAAAGTCGAAGGTCCTGGGTTCGAGTCCCAGCCCGAGCATATAATTTTTGTCTTCAAATAAGACCCATAACAATGTTTAGAATGTTATGAAATATGTTTACTCTCATAGATTGCCAACACTTGACTAATGGAGCTATCACTGTGAAACTTTCAGTGATTAGCAAGTAATGTATTTAGTTTTTCTGTATGTGGACAGATGTCACAAGTAGTCACTTAACAAAAAAAAATCAATGCCAGTCTTTGTTGAATACCCTTGTAAATCTAGCATTAACTGTAACTGAATTACACCTCTCATGTAGGCATGTTTCAGAGACCATGATCTTCATTCTGAATTAGATTCTGATTGTTTTCATTGAGCTATAAGAAAAGATTATATTATAAATTTTGTAATTCCTGGCTAGCAGGATTTGATCTCCAATTTTATATACTTATCACAGAGAGATGGAAACTAGTAGACAATAGAAGCTCAACTACAAACAATTAGAATCTAAAAAAATTAGTTGGAGAAAATGTTTTAACATCTCACCTCACAAAGTTGTGGGTCTTCTCGATACCGGTTTCAAAAGTATAGTATTATTTCCACCTTCAGTCAAATTCCAACTGTTGAAATTTCGTCATTAACATCATCTTCTGAACTGCCATCTGGTGTAGATTTTATGAACTTGGAGATTAAATTATTCTCGTCAGGGATATCGAAATTCATTGCTATATATTTATTCTTCTGAATGTATATCTTTTCCCAAATTGTTAATTCCAAAGGTTTCTCCAAATGTTTAAAAAATTCGGAAAAGACACTAAACTTTTGAAATATTTGGAGAAACCTTTGGAATTAACAATTTGGGAAAAGATATACATTCAGAAGAATAAATATAAAGCAATGAATTTCGATATCCCTGACAAGAATAATTTAATCTCCAAGTTCATAAAATCTTCACCAGATGGCAGTTCAGAAGATGTTAATGACGAAATTTTGACAGTTGGAATTTGACTGAAGATGGAAGTAATACTATACTTTTGAAACTGGTATCGTGAAGACACGCAACTTTGTGAGGTGAGATGTTAAAACATTTTCTCCAACTCATACCTCATAGTGTTTCCTCCCACTGTAATTTTAATTAAATTAGAATCTAGTTGAAAATGGCAAAATAATCTCTAAAACATATTCAGGTGATTGTGGTAAGTTTTATATTTCTAATTCTAATTTCATAATAGTTACCTCATGGTGTTATACTTTATTAAACCTAATTAATATTTCTTTCAGACAAAACTTCATGGGGGTGTGTGAAGAAGTTGGACGAAGACTTCAGAATTTTACAGCTCTGGATTCCTTGAGTAATCGACTTGCCTCTCCCACACTCTCTGTATTCAGTGAGGCATTTGTTGATATACTTGATCGTTTGGATCAATGTATGGAATATATTAGCTCACATGTAAGCCAATTTTCAATTTCCTATTCCATTCAATGTCCTATACAATTCTCTTATCGTCCAAGACAAATAGCCATTGCTACCATAGCCATCTGAGGCTTCTGATTCAGGAAGACATTTAATGAGAATAATTTACTTAACTATTATAGCAAAAGCTTTATAATTCAATGTTATAATTAAAATTTTTGATATTTGCAATGAAGAAGTTTGGGAAGACCAAAGAAAAGATGGAAAGAGCAGCAATTTGGAGCCGGAACAGGCTAGTAAATAAGCCTAAACCATGAAGAAGAAGAAGACATTTGCAATGATGGACAATTATTATTTTCCGATTGATTAAGGGTCATGATTGCTTGGTTTCACATATTCAGAATCGGCTTATATCAATCTCCACAGTATAATAATCCATGATCCATTATGGATAAACGTCATCTACCACAATGTCCAGTAACTACAGAATTTGAAGAAATTAATGTTTACAACTGGCAAAATACTATTTTTTTTAAAGTAGTGTTTAAATTCCCAATAAATGTCTTCTTAAAAACAAGAAGCTGCCATTTGTCTGATCGAGCAAATGCTTGTAGCATTTGGCGATCGGGAATTAATAGTGTACATGAGAAAAATTTGCATTTAGATTGGAGTTTCTCAGGTAGCTCAGTGGTAGAGCATTGGGCTAGAAAGCCAAAGGTCCTGGGTTCAAACCCCAGTATGAATATATAATTTTTCTCTTCAAATATTATTTATCATTCAGTAAGAAGTGTTAAATTAATAATAAAAAATAGCAAAATACCATTGGAATGATGATCTAATGTCAACCTCCAGAGCATTGGACTAATCATAAATGTATGTAATTTTTGTTTTCAGACTAAGTGGAAGGAATCTAGCGCATATCTCATACGGTTTCGGCATTGTCTTTCACGAGCGGTGGCATTGGTAAGAAGTCATATAGTTGAGGTGTTAGAACATGCAACTCAACAAGTTCTGACACCAGCTACTCCAGCCGTGGCTCCAACTCAGAACATAGCACTTGCGCTTTGTTATGGTAAATTTCAAGCTTCAGCTCCACGTATCAAACCTTTGTTATCACAGATTGAAGCCAGGGTGAATCGCAGTCCAGAGTAAGTTGTTTATTTAATATTTCTGCTCATATTTTCATTAAAACTATTGGTCGCTGTAGACTAGAGATACCATTTTATTTTTGAAAATACAATGGGAAGTAACATTATGAGGTTTTTTACTTAATAATAAGTTTTGTCTGTTTAATTCTTGCCTCATATCGTTGTTTCTGTTAGACATATGTTTCAAGGCTTGTTAGCTTCATCTTCAAGTTACAGACTGATTTTTCCCAAGTTGTCGGCCCTGGATCGCGACTTCTGATCCCTCTTTTTGTGGTCCAACTTGCCAAGTAGGTTCCTTTCCCTGGGAATTTCAAAATTCGTAACAAGGAGAGAATTATGAATTTTGAAATTTCTGGGGAAAGGAACCTAATTAGCAAATTCTTTGGACCACAGATAGAGAGAGCAGAAGTTGAGATCCAGGGCCGACAACTTGGGAAAAATTAGTCTGTAACTACTGAAGATGATATATATTATAATGATATCGTGAAAAGAAAAATCAATGTCTGAACCAGGAATCGAACTGTGGACCTCTAGTTCTCCAGACTAGTATGCAGCCCACTACACCATTTGAGATCTGGCACAAACATTAACAATACTTTCCACATATACAAATCTATAATTCTCATTTCATCCGCTGTCAGGTAGGTGTCACTAACATTGCCAGTGGCCTGCTTTGTTTAGAAGTATCTATATTTGGGAATTCTACACCACCACTTTTATAAGCAGTAAACAATGTTATTTAACATTTTCCAATGCTGTTATTTTAACACAGTTCCAATAATGGATCATATTATAATATTATAATGGTATTGTGAAAAGAAAAATAAATGTCTGAACCAGGAATCGAACCGTGGACCTCTAGTTCTCCAGACTAGTATGCAGCCCACTACACCATTTGAGACTTGGCACAAACATTAACAATTCTTTCCACATATACAAATCTATAATTCTCGTTTCGTCCGCTGTCAGGTAGGTGTCACTACCATCGCCAGCGGCCGGCTTCGTTTAGAAGCATCTATATTTGAGAATTCTACACCACCAATAACAGTATTGGAAAATGTTAAATAACATCATTTACTGCTTATAAAAGTGATGGTGTAGAATTCTCAAATATAGATACTTCTAAACGAAGCCGGCCGCTGGCGATGTTAGTGACACCTACCTGACAGCAGACAAAACGAGAATTATAGATTTGTATATGTGGAAAGAATTGTTAATGTTTGTGCCAGGTCTCAAATGGTGTAGTGGGCTGCATACTAGTCTGGAGAACTAGAGGTCCACTTTTCGATTCCTAGTTCAGATATTGATTTTTCTTTTCACAATATCATTATAATATTATAATATGATCAATTATTGGAACTGTGTTAAAATAACAGCATTGGAAGATGTTAAATACTGAAGATGAGGCTAACAAGCCTTGAAACATATGTCTAATAGAAACAACGATATGAGGTAAGAATTAAACATACCAAACTTATTATTAGTGATATCATGCTTGCTTTTGATTTTAAGATTGTCAAGTTCAAACCCAGCCGGGGTTGATGGATTTTTAACAGCATAAAAATCTTGAGCATGGCTTCCTTTGGGAGGGTAGTAAGCCATAGCTTGTGTTATAAATTTAACAGCACATAAAAGTTCCTCAAGCCTCAAATAAGAGGCCTCCGAGCAAAATTTTTTGGTCTTTCCGTGTCCAGATTTTAACTGTGATGCTACTGACATGAGCTATTAAAGAGCTTTGTTAAATAAGAGAATTTCTAACAAATACTACTAACTCCATTAAAACTTATAAAGTAAATTATATATATATATTTTTTTTTTGTAACTCTGCAGCAGGCTTGAGTAATGCACCAGGGTCTCTTCAGGGCGTGTTTTAGATTAAGCTTATTTCTGGGTTCTACCGGTGTGAAGGACAAGGGATTCGATGATCAGTAATAATGAGTTGTGTAATTAATTAAAAAGGGTTTATTATATTTAAATTAATATTGGGAAGTAAACATTATGAGGTTATATCATTAATAGTGAGTAGAGAACATATTTTTAACTACTCACCTCATATATTTTCAAACTTCTTTGATACTGGCGGTTTCAGACAATATCTTGTCCCTCTTTAGTTATGGCTTCCATTGATTTTTAACGACTCACCTCATATATGTTCAAACTTCTTTGATACCGGCGGTTTCAGACAATATCTTGTTCCTCTTCAGTCATGGCTTCCACTGTATCAGTGGATATTTTTAATGACTCACCTCATATATTTTCAAACTTCTTTGATACCGGCGGTTTCAGACAATATCTTGTCCCTCTTCAGTCATGGCTTCCACTGATACAGTTTCAAAGAAGTTTGAAAATATATGAGGTGAGTCGTTAAAAATATGTTCTCCACTCACTATTAAGGGTTTATTATGTTAACCTCTTATGAACAACACAATATTCACAACGAATTAATAATATCTTGTAGACTACTTGGGCAAATCTAGACTTCCCTAAAATATTTAGATTGAATCACACTTTTAGGTAATAATATGGGAGCAACTGGCTCCTCTGAATACTCGTAATATGATCAACTAGCGCACTCTGTTTTCGTAAGGGAGCTACTGGCCCCACTCTGTGATCATATGAGAGCAACTAGCTCCTATCTGTATGTACTCGTATGGGACTACTGGCCTCACTGTGTTAACAATAAAATTTCTTGGCCTTTTATATTCATTTTCTAAGGAAGTTTTAAAATTGGCTCAAGTATTCCCTTTTAACAAATTTAATGTTTTGCAAATCTGGCCATTTTCGACCCGTCGATCAGATTTACACTTTTATAAAAAGCATTAGTTTTGCTTCGCTAGGTACATGTACCTGCCAACCCTTGAGTTACCGTTAACCACTGCTTATTGTGTGGTCCGAACCAATAACCAAATGAATTATAATTCTAGGAATTACCCCTGCCACTACTTATAGGGGGTGTAGAAGTTACATTAAATTCCTTCACTTATGATATTTTATGTTCTTTCCAATTACACCATATTAAGTAACCCTGACATGATGGTAAAGTCAAGTGCAGTCAATCAGCCAAATTTTAGTTCTTAAAGAGCAACATTGAAATTTTTTTGTGTATAGTAAGTAAATTTCAATATCTAATTTAATTTTGAAGAAATCTGAATCTAAGTTGTTTATTATAGCGTAATATTTACTTCTTTCCATTTTGAGTAATTTCTCTTCCAAAATTTTTTGTTGCTTTTGTTTTGGCTTTCTTTAATAGTTTTCCTGATGAATTTGGATGGTAAATCTAATTTTAAATGTTGATTAATGAATTTTATATCTGATATTCTTTTGTTTTTATTTTCTTTTAATTTTAAGAACTTTTTAATTTCCCCTTTTAAATTTGAAATGTTGTGATTAAATTGTTGGAAGTTGGGGACTACTATCTTGTATCGGTTATTATTCATATAAATCAAATTCTGTATTTATTCTTCCTTAGACTTGAAAATATAATAGGAAATAACATTATGAGCTTTTACTTAATATAGTAATATGTAATTACCTCATATCATCATTTCTGTTAGACATATGTTTCAAGACATGCTTGTCCCATCTTCAGTAGCTACAGTCTGTGTAATTCTTACCTCATAACATTGTTTCTTTTAGACATATGTTTCAAGACGTGTATGTCCCATCTTCAGTAGTCAGTTTATAACTGAAGATGGGACAAATATGTCTTGAAACATATGTCTAACAGAAACAATGATATGAGGTAAGAATTACACAGATCAAACTTATTGAAATTTTTCACCATTACCTGATTTTATACTCATACACCTCTGTCTTTAAAAATTGCAACACCATAGGAATCATGAGAACTTAATCAAATTTATTTAAAATTTAAATTCTATTCACCTCACTTCATATCCCACCTCTTAATTAGACCGGTTTCAAAACTTAGGCACAAACAATAATTCTCATAAAATAAATGTAATCCACACCCCTATTGAAGGACCATATCTCACCCTGACCACCCATAAATGTCTTATTTTATTACATTTAACTCCTATTTAGCAAACAAAATGTCAAAATCATATACAATGTATTTACTTAGGTTTTCATGGCTGGATTTCATATCACAATCTGGAGATATCTTCTTGACTTGTTGGCCATGATCATGAGGCTTAAAAATCCCCTACATCATCCTCAACAGTTGATTTGAGACTGGCTTTCTCATCAACTGCCAGCCTTATTTATATTGTTTTTTGTGCGATAGTGCGTTTTGTCATACTTACAGCAATGGCGACCATGATTGAAAGTTCAACTTCCTACATTTCGGGGTTGACAATCTAAATAACTATACTATAATATTACATATTACAAACCTTGTGCAGGAAGTAAAACAACTGCCCTTTATGTATACTACAATGCATATACAAAAATATATCCAAAAGGTAGTGTTAATATACTTATACGAAACAAATTACTGCATTTTAAATGAACTGAACTTTATTTGAAACAATATAAAACAATAAATATGTACTTGCTGCCATTTTATAACTGATCGGTGTCACAGCCTGCTGTAGTCTCAACTAATAAACATTGCCCATACTGTTAATGCTAGTCTGTTGTTTATAATGAATGCAAATATTTCCAACAAAGATGTTATTATTTTACTATTATTTATTATTTTGATAACACCATCATGCAAAAAATAATGTACAATACCCATGAAGTGTAGTGTTTACAGAATCTCAGAAATTAAAAACCGAGCTATTGCTCAGTTTTTAAACATTTTCTCACTTCTGTAAAAACCATTTCCCAACCTCACATTGTAATCCTCTGCACATTCCATTTCATCATAAATTATATCAGACTCCAGTTTAGTCAGCAGAGGGCTCTTCCAATAAACCAATGTGGTTTCTGTCTGATTGTTTAGCAGATTTACATCTAGTATTTTTAAGCTGGTATCCAATTTGTTTACTTTTAGTGATTCATCCTATCTTGAATGACCTTCTTAAATTAGGTTTAATAGTTACTGAAGAAAATATTTTTTGAAGATGAATGTTTATATTATATAAATGCATCAGAAACATTCACACCACATTAATATTTAAAGGATTTATTTTAATTAATAAATTGAGTTAGACTTTACAATAGAATTGAGATGGAATTAAGAATGATGCATTTTGTGTTGAAACTAGTCTTCAAGAATTATGAGGTGAGTCGTAAGTCTAACTCAATTTACACCGTGTCCACAGCAACACTTCCCAGTTACAAACAGGTATAACGTTGCTGTCAGTAGTTGGATTTACATGAATTTGGTGTCATTAGAAAGAGAAACTCAAACAGTTTAGTACCTATAAGAATCAAATGAATCGTGAATTCTTCTTACCTCATACTTCTATGTTTTTTTAAACACAGCACCGCAGTATCGGCGACCATCGTCAGCTGTTTTCACAACTGTCAATTTTTTCTTTTGCCTGTAATTATCCAAATAGCCATCTGGTGTTCTTTTGAAGGAGTCAAAGCTTGATTACAAAGTTCTTCAAAAAATACAATACATGGCAGTTTAGAAAATGACTCCTTCAAAAGAACACCAGATGGCAGTTTGGATAATTACCCGGACAAAAGAAAAAATTGACAATTGTGAAAACAGCTGGCAATGGTGACGATGTTCGCCGATACTGCAGTGCTGTGTTTAAAAAAACATAGAAGTATGAGGTAAGAAGAATTCACAATTCATTTGATTCTTATCAATAAAACCTCAACATGTTAAAAATTCCCAAATTTATTATATTAAAAATAAAAAAGTTTAGTACCTACCTCAAAGACACTCAATATGTTGAACGTAGGATCTTCAAAACAGTGGATTTAGGAATTTTTAATTCTTGGCTAGCCCTTCACACAGATTTTCGAGGACTATGTACAAATGCCTCCTGCACATTTTCCACAATTTTCACATTGACAGGTTGTTTCCCAGAATGGGTTTTCCTCTTATCACTTACGCATCCATCCTCAACAAACTGTCTATACCATTAAATTATGTAGGTAGGAAATAACACAATGAGGTTTATTTTAATTAATTAGAGTTGTATTTTGACTCACCTCATATTTCTTGATTTTTATGCATATGTAAGTTTCTTCACTGCCTTTGTGACATTTTCTATGCAACACCACGATCACAACTCAGTAGTGAAACTTAAGTATGCATAAAAGGAAACTTAAGTATGCATAAACATCAAGAAATATGAGGCGAGTCAAAATAAAACTCTAATTAATGTCTATACCATTGCAGAATCATTTTTTTACAAGGTGTGTTATGTTGAAAATTCCGTCTGAAAGCATGCTGAACACTTACTACACTTCATGTGTTGTGGTATTCCAATACATACCAACTACATTCTCTACATTTCTGTGGGTTTGCCATAACACCGTTAATTCACAAAGATTTGACAATTTTAGCGTTCAGACCATTTAACACCAACAACAATGACAAACAAAATCCAAACACCATCTGTTTACAACTTTTTTTCTTTCTTCTTGTGTTGCCACCTTTTGTGGGTCAACAATATCAATTGCACAACTCCTGAAATTGTTTGAGTTTCTCTTCCTAATGACACCAGTTCCAAGTAAATCCAAAAACTGACAGCGACGCTGTAACTGTTTATAGCCGGGAAATGTTTCTGTGGGTACCCTGTATTAATTTTACACCTCACCTAGTAAAATATTCAAAATTATACCAGACTTTCAAAACATCTCTGGTGAGAGAAGCATATTTTATGAGATGAGGTGTGAACATTTTTTATTCATTCATCTAATAAATAAATAGGGTGAATCCGGAATCATCTTACCTCATAATCTATTGTATTCTATTTTAATATGTTTCAATACGCCATCATCAGCTTTTCCAAACTGTTGATGAAAAGCTGATGATGGTATGCATGGCAATCGAAACATGTGCAAACAGAACTCAACAATTTATGAGGTGAGATGTTTTCAGATTCACCTTATTTATTAAGAAGAACCTCATTATGCTACTTACTATTGTAATTTATTAATTCATTTATCTAATCATATTTGAAGAGAAAAATTATACATTCAGACTGGGGCTTGAACTCAGGAGATGTATGAAATGAATAATAAAAATACGAAAGAAGCCTACTGGCTTTATAATGTAATGTAAAATTCCCAAATAAATGTCTTCTTAATAAAGAAGCCGCCATTTGCAAGATAGAAAAGATTTCATAGCAGTTGGTGCGTGGGAATTAACAGCATATATAAGAGAAAAATTTGCGTTTAAATTGGAACTTGCTCAGATGGCTTAGGAAGCTGAGGATCCTGGGTTCAAGCCTCAGTCTGAGCATTTAATTTTTCTCTTCAAATATGATTTATCCATCATTGAGATATATGAAATGATAATAGAAACATGAGAAAGAAGCCATACTGGCTTTATAATGTAATGTAAAATTCCCAAATGTCTTCTTAATAAAAAAGCCGCCATTTGCAGGATAAAATCAAAGGTTTCATAGCATTTGGTGCATGGGAATTAACAGAGTATATAAGAGAAAAACTTGCATTTAGATTGGAACTTGCTTGGGTGGCTCAGTATAGGCCTAGAAAGCCAAGGATCCTGGATTCAAGCCTCAGTCTGAGTGTATAATTTTTCTCTTCAAATATGATTTATCCATTTTTTTTTTTGCGAATGCCCCAGGCTGTCTTTCGACATTCCTGGTGTTCTCTCCTGGCATGGCGTACTTGTAACCCACTTCTGAGGTTGGGGCGCCTAGAAGGCAGAGTTATGTTGCCCCGATGATATGATGGGTGATGATGATAATGATAGTGGTGCGCCAGGAGAGTCCCTAATTCTAAGCTTAATTTAAGATGAATATGAATGATGATGATTGCGATGGCCATATGATTTCGGGGACCTTTTGGGCCTTAAAGTTTTCCTGACATTTGTCTTACAGGTGAGGAAAAACTCCGATAAAAACCTCACCCAGAAAAACTGTCCTGGCCAGGGATCGAACCCGGGCTTGCTATGTGACAAGGCAGCGCATGCTACCACAGTGTGGACATTTATCCATCATTGAGATGTATGAAATGAATAATAAAAACGTCGTAAATCAATGGTAAAGAGAAAAATGTTTGCCTGAACTGGGAATCGAACCCCAAACCTTTAGCTTTCCGTGCTAATGCTCTGTCAACTGAGCTAATTCAGGCTTCATTCCTGTCCAAGCAGAAACCCTTTCTTTACCTTACTTTACTGGTCCCACATTCAATTGCAATGAATTATCATTCACAAATACACATTTCTCTTTACCATTGATTTACAATAATTTGTGTTCATTAATTTACTTATTTCTATCATAGTAATAGCTTTAGCTTCTCAATATTTATTTAATAATAAAAACATAATTTATCTAATATTGATAATTTGCCTAATAGTGTTTCTTCCAATAAAGTTTTATTAAAAATCAATGTTTATGTTCTATTATTGACAGCAGAAGCCTACCAAGAATGCAAAGTAACTGAAATAAGAACCTTATGAGTAAAACTTGTCAGCTTTTTCATACCAAGTTTTGATTCATGACATTAATGACTTGAGATGTTGAATCATTGACCTAAATTCTCCATCTTACATTATCTTAGACGTTTAAATAATTTTCTCCCAGTTTCGTTAAAACAAATCCTTGTGCAGAATCTTGTGTTACCACACTTCGATTATTGTGACATTATATATAATGATCTAAACTATGACTTGTCGCAGAGACTGCAGCGTGTTCATAATGCTTGCGTTCGATTCATTTTCAATATCCGCCGTTATGACCATATTTCTGAACACTTTAATAACCTCTCTTGGCTCCGTCTTACTGACAGACGTAAATTGCACTCTCTTTCACTACTTTTCAAGCTTCTTAATTCCTACATCCCTACTTACCTGGCGTCCAGATTTGAGAAGTTATCCTCTTACCACAATATTGACACTAGATCACAAGATAGCAGTCTGCTAACAATTCCTCTTCATAGCACTTCCTCCTATTCTACTTCCTTCACAGTAGCCTCTGCCCGCTCCTGGAATCTCCTTCCTCAAGATATCAGGGGTTGCCGCACACTTGGTACCTTTAAGTCACGCTTATACAGTTACCTGTTGTCTAATAATTAATTTTTCTCTATTTATTTAATTTTATACTATGTCATTAATCTTTTCCTCGTTTTTTTATATATATTGTACATATTATATATTTAATTCGTTAAATTTAGAGTAAATCAAAATACATTATAAATATTAATTGTATTGTATTCATAACTTGTAATCGTTTATATATATTGTAATTTAGATTTGAGACTGTTTTTTTGTTTGTATTTTTTTAAACCTGGTTGAGTGGTAGACAAGGCCTTAAGGCCTTAACTCTGCCAGGTAAAATAAAACTATTATTATTATTATTATTATTATTATTATTATTATTAAATACTATCTACTTGTTTTATATTTGTAGATATCAGCAGTTATTAACAGAATGCCACCAGTGTTACTTCACACAACGAGAGTTACTTCTTAGTTCGAGTGTTGCAACGTCAGTTACAGAACTGTCAGTAACTCATAAAGGAGATCATTGTTCACTAGTTCGCAGTAGTTGTGCTTGTCTAGTTCATGTATGTCAGGATGAACATCAGCTGTTTTACCAATTCTTTAGTCAGCCAACACCATTGCTCACGTAAGTTATCAAGCTATGGAAAAATACAATATTTATCAGTTTATAAGACACACTTTTTTATCTTCAAAATATTTTATTTATTTTAGGAAGTAATATTTTGAGTTCTTTTATCAAGTTTTTTTGAGTCTAGAGATATCTTATCTCAATTTAATGTAACATTAAATTGAGGTAAGATATCTCTAGACTCAAAAAAAATTGATTCAAAATAGGTCTTAAAATGAGGTTGCTTCATACACAATAAAGCTAGGTTTAGAACTGTACATATATCATTTTACATGGCAACACATTTTTAGTTGTTTTCTTTCAAGATCTTGGAAGTTTTTTTGGATATGCATTAGCAATCCATCTAACTAACTCACTTGCATTATCGAACATGTAGGTTCATGGCCACATAGACCTAAGCTCTCCACACATTCCTATCATGAGCTAATGTTTTCCAATCATCGCCTGTATAATCTACTTCCCTCAAATCATGGTTAATGCTATCCTCCACCTCATTCTTGGTCTACCAATTGGGTATTTCATCTGGTTTTCCTACAAGAAGCTACCACGTCCCTCTTTCATTCCCCATTCGTGTCACATGTCCTGCCCATTGCAGTCTATGAGACTTAACTGTTCTTATATCTGGTTTCTTATAAAGATCATATAGCTCACTTGTTATGTAGTTTTCTCCATTCACCTATCTGTTCATCTCTCTTTGGTCCAAAAATTTTCCCAAGAACTTTATTCTCAAATACTCATAATCTTTTCTCCTCCTTTAAAGTAAGTGTCCATGTTTCGCATCCATATAATATAAATGACAGAATAACAGTTTTATATATTTTTAGTTTAACATTTTTGAAGAATATTTGAGTTTGTTTTTTTAACATTCTTACCTCATAAGTTTATTTTGTTGGACGATCATTTCAAAGCTATTGCTCCATCTTCAGCTTGTTCACAAACTGGTTTTTTCTTTTCTTCAAGTTATCGGCCCTGGATCTGTGTTCCAAAGAACTTGGTAATGGGGCTCCTTTCTCCAGGAATTTCAAAGTTCTTTGGAACACAGATCCAGGGCCAACAACTTGAAGAAAAGAAAAAACCAGTTTGTGAACAAGCTGAAGATGGAGCAATAGCTTTGAAATGATCATCCAACAAAATAAACATATGAGGTAAGAATGTTAAAAAAACAAACTCAAATATTAAATTGAACCTCATAATGTAACTTCCTAATGATTTTAAAATGTTTAGAGAAGTTGGGATGATGAGAGTCCCTGTAATACATAATAGCATTCATTTGCAGAATTGAGCTTATGTTTAATTTCTTTTTCCACCTCATTCATATGGAGCAAGATAATGGTATATGCAAATCTGTTGAAGTTAACATTGTTTATGAGAATCAAATGAATCTTGAATTCGTCTTACCTCATACATCTATTAACGATTTTTATTATTAATTTAACACTTCTCATAGAAGGATAAATTATATTTGAAGAGAAAAATTTTCGCCTAGACCGGGACTCGAACCCGGGACCCTTGGCTTTCCGGGCCAAGTGCTCTACCAACTGAGCTACCGAGGCGAGTTACGATCTAGACGCAAATTTTTCTCTTATGTATGTTGTAATTCCCTCGCGCCAAATGCTTGAAACCATAGCTTCTATCTTTGCAAATGGCGGCTTCTTAGTTAAGAAGACATTTATTGGGAATTTAACACTACTTTATAGCCGTAGGGCTTCTATTAACGATTTTTATTATTAATTTAACACTTCTCATAGAAGGATAAATTATATTTGAAGAGAAAAATTTGCATCTAGATCGTAACTCGCCTCGGTAGCTCAGTTGGTAGAGCACTTGGCCCGGAAAGCCAAGGGTCCCGGGTTCGAGTCCCGGTCTAGGCGAAAATTTTTCTCTTCAAATATAATTTATCCTTCTATGAGAAGTGTTAAATTAATAATAAAAATCGTTAATAGAAGCCCTACTGGCTATAAAGTAGTGTTAAATTCCCAATAAATGTCTTCTTAACTATGAAGCCGCCATTTGCAAAGATAGAAGCTATGGTTTCAAGCATTTGGCGCGAGGGAATTACAACATACATAAGAGAAAAATTTGCGTCTAGATCGTAACTCGCCTCGGTAGCTCAGTTGGTAGAGCACTTGGCCCAGAAAGCCAAGGGTCCCGGGTTCGAGTCCCGGTCTAGGCGAAAATTTTTCTCTTCAAATATCATACATCTATGTTTTTTTAACACAGAACTGCAGTATTGGGAAATACATCATTCCCATCATCAGCTGTTTTCACGACTGTCAATTTTTTATTATGTCGGTAATTTTCTAAACTGCCATCTGGTGTACTTTTGGAGAAGTAATTTTCTAAACTGCCATCTGTGTTAAAAAAACATAGATGTATGAGGTAAGAAGAATTCACAATTCATTTGATTCTTATTAAGAAAACATCATATTGTAAAAATTCCCAAATTTATTATATTAAATAATTAAGACATTTTGTCTGTACATTCTTACCTCTTATTGATGTATTTGTCAACCATATATTTCAAGGCTTCTGAGCCCCATCGTCAGCAATTGCAAACTGAATTTTCTCAAGTAGTCAGCCCTGATTCTTGATTCCTGCTTCTCTGCCTCTGGTCCAATGAATTTACTAATGAGGTTCCTTTCTCTGGGAATTTTAAAATTCATAATTCTTTCTTTGTTCTTCTGTATGTAGATCTTTTCCCATATGGAGAGTTGATTTTTGTTTTCTAACTGTTTTAATAATTTTGTGTTTACATCTATTTTGTGTTTTTCTGACCAAATGTGAGCAGCCAATGCAGATTTTACTACTTCTCCTTTTTTTACATTTCTTATGTGTTCTTTACTTCTCATCTTCATCATCCAGTATCATGGCAGCTGCCGCCGTCTTCCGGAAACCAAACACCATTGCTCTCTGTCCATCCATTGATCTTCCTCCAATCCTCTAATATTCATAGCTGCTTGTACCCCTTCTATCCAAGTTTTCTTCGGTCTTCCTCTCTTTCTCCTTTCCATTGGGATCCATTCCATAACAATTTTAGGCAATCTTTGCTCTGGCATTCTTTTGACATGGCCATACCACTGTAATCTTTTCTTTTCTATAATGTCCATGATGTCCGGCTTCTCTTGTACACCCATTATTTCCCTTATTTCTTTATTTTGTATTCTATCCATTTTAGATTTTCCAGCTGATCTTCTTAAAACATCCATTTGTGTACTTAAAATTCTTTTCGTTTCCCTGGTAGGAATTTGCCAGACTGCAGCACCATTTGTTACAATGCTCTGAATTATGATTTGATATATTTGTAATTTTCTATTTTTTTAAATATTTTTGCTCCACCAAACAGAGTTTAAAGCATTTATTGCTTGTTTTGTTTGAGCGATTTTATTTTTAATTTCTACTGTAAGTTATGTAGATAGGAAATAACACTATGAGGTTGTGAACGTGACACAGCATTGAGAATGTCACAAATGATGTGACGAAACTCTGGGTTTGCGAGGAGTTATGAAGTATGAGGTGAGTGAAATAAAAAATAAACAATATTCTACTGTTTATATATTAAATTTGGGAATTTTTAACATTATGAGGTTCAATTAATAATAATTAAATGAATCGTGATTTTTTCTTACCTCATACATCTATGTTTCTTTAAACACAGCACTGCAGTATCGGCGACACTTTGTCGTCATCGTCAGCTGTTTTCACGACTGTGAAAACAGCTGACGATGACGACAAAGTGTTGCCGATACTGCAATGCTGTGTTTAAAGAAACATAGATGTATGAGGTAAGAAGAAATCACGATTCATTTAGTTATTATTAATATTCTACTGTGTTATCGCTCTTTAGTTCTAATGGTTAAATTTTATTTTTATTTTCCCTATGTATGTCTTATCACAGTCTGCACATTTTATTTGATATATTCCTGATTTTTTACCATCATCAATCTTTTCATTTTATTAATTTTTATTAGTTTATTTAAACTATAATCTTTCTTTGATACTAAATTAATATTAAATGTTTCAAAAATCTTTTGAAATTTGTTGTGTGTCCAAGGGTGATATGTGAATTTCCCGAATTATTAAATTAATTTAATATTGTTTTGTAAAAACATATTTCCTTTTTTCTTTACTCAGAACCTGGGGATATTGATCATGAGATACACATTTGAGCCAAGCAGAGTATTTTAATGTGTTTTTAATGACTATTCACGAGTTTAAAAATATAATTCAAATTTGGCCAAACCTTACATTTCAGTCCAATAATATATTGACATTGAAATAATTCAATTATTGAAAAACGAATCTTGGATCTGGAGTCAAGAACAGTAGCCCTTAGATTACCTGGACTGATCCAGAAATCATCCTCAACAATAAGAAAGTGACTGACATTGATGGAGGGTACAGAACCATCTACCAATGTTGATTTCAGTTCTGTGATTAAATCATGATTTATGTATTGACTTAGGCTTTCATGGCCAGAGTTATTATGATGATCTTGAAGTAGATTTTCGGGCTGTAGGCCGTGGTCTTGAGGCTTCAAGTTCCCTGACTTTTTGGAGACAACCCTTGAAGATGCCGGATGCAGTCTCTGGCCAAATGTTGGGGGGAACTTCAAGCCTCAAGACCACGGCCTACAGCCCGGAAATCTCCTTCAAGATCATCATAAATCATGATTGATTGTTCATTTAGTACTGTGAACAACTCAGCATGAATCAAGACACGTAAATAGATTATTTCAAGGCAGACTAGATGGGATTGTTGAAGAAGCACTTGCCAATAGCTTTGCTTCTCTGCTTCTTTAGTTCAGTTTATACAACATGTCACTATATATTTCTTTCCTTGCACTCAAAAAGCCTATATGATATTGATTATTAGGGATATGTTCTAGAGAAAGAGTTCATTTTTACCTTCATAAAAGTGAAAATGCCATGTTTTCAAATGCAGAATTTCCCATGATTTATAACTTTATTTTTAAATTAAAAAACAGGCTATTGCTATAGGTGAGTTTCATATTATACAATATGAGAGTTGAAGAAATTATCATATAAATTTAAATTTATTTCAAAATAGATAAGTGTACGGCCTTGTCTCTGGTCCTGAGGGTAGCAGGTTCAAACCCGGCCGGGGTCAATGGATTTTTTTTTGGATGGAAAAATCCAAGGAGCGAGTCCTCCGGGAGGGACTTTAAGCCATGGGTCCCGAGTCTGAAGATTTTCAGGCTCGTAAAAGATCCTTAAGCCTGAATGAAAAGGCCTCTAAGCAAAATTTACTGAATTTTCCCGTCCTAGTACTACCTTGGTTTCCTAGATGTCAGTATGAGGCGGAACGCTGACCGTGGACCACTCAAATGACATCTACATGGAAACAAGTGTAATTAAATTAGTATGGTTCAAATTCTTCCCTGTAGGGGGAGAGCGCCTAAATCTCTGTTAAGGGAAACATGGGCTTACAAGATACAAGAAGATACGTATTAGTATGGCTGGGTTTAAAATGTTAAACTACAAAAATAGGGAGCAGAAGAAATCTGGTAATAGTATGAAGTTTACAGTTGCCAGTGATGCATCTGCTATGAAATAATCATTCACTATAAGCCGTGTATTATTGAAAAATAAATGTTGTTGGAAGATTATTGACATTTATTCTCATTAAAAATTCATCATATTCTTAAATTGTCATGCCAATCTTAAATTCATGTTTATTGAAATCTTTCATGTGTTCTGTACTGGAAGTTTACTGAAATTAGTTTTAGTTCAGAATGTAAATGTGATGAATATTTTATAATGTTTATACTTTTGTTACAGAATGTACCTTGAGGGGCTCTGTACAACATTGTATGATGTATTGAGACCATTCATTATTCATATAAATCACTTGGAGACTCTGGCAGAAGTTTGCAGCATTCTGAGGTTAGAAATGTTGGAAGAACATGTGCAGAATAATCGTAAGTCTAGTAGGATTTTTTTTTGGAAACGGAAATTAAAGATTTCTATTTTCCAGTTAAAGCCCAAATAATACATTGTCGAGGGACATCCTGATCTAACTATGGCATATCTTAATTTGAAAGAGAGAAAAATTATGTGACAGTATTTCAGTAAAAATACTATAGTATTTTATCCTTTTGAAGCTAAATATATTCTGTCAAGTTTTTTTGAATCTGTAATTATCTTACCTAAATTAAGGTAAGATAATATTACAGACTAAAAAAAAAAACTTGATTAAAAGAACCTCAAAATATTAATTCTTAAAATAAACTATTAAATATATTCTATGATTTGTATTAAATACTTCTAGAGGTTGTAGAGGTTAATAAATTAAGTTTTGATGAGGAACCATCAGCCCATGGTTAACATGTTTATTCCGATTCAAACCAATGGATTTTTTCAGAGCATAAAAATCCTTAGTAAGATATTCAAAAAGGAAGTGAAGTCATTAAATATTTTAAAATTATACCTCCTCTCATATTTTGTCTTCTACCAGTTTTGAAGAAACTCTCCATTGTCAGTTAGTACTCGACTGATGTTTTGTCATTGGTGATTCAATGTTTTCTCCTCCATCTGTTGGTAGATTGATAAACCTCCAAATCAAATCACACTTCCAGAGAATTTCAAAATTCATTAATTGCTCTTTCATTTTTTGAATATAGATCTTTTCCCAAACTGTGAGTTTTTCTGTGAGAAAATGGAAGAAGAAAATAAATCAGATATTTATCAGATAAAATGTAGTGATTGTGATAAAATCTATATAGGGAAAACAAAAAGAAATTTGAAAACCAGAGTGAAAGAACATCTTAGGAATGTTAAAAATGGGGAAGTAGAAAAATCTACAGTATCTACTCACTTTTATTTAACTTTTACAGGAATTAATCACTATGAGGTTTAATTTATGGTAAAATAAAATGTTTCTTATCTCTCCTCATACAAATCTTCTAATAGATCGTGATTTCGAGACCATAACAGTCTCATCTTCAGTACTATTTTGGCGACTGATGTTATGTTGATTGGAAGAAACTCTTCTTCTTCCCTCTGTTGGTGGACCGATGAACCTCTGGATCAGGTCAGAATTTGCGGGAATTTCGAAGTTCATAAGTTTTCCTATGTTTTTCTGAATGTGTATGAGGAGAGGTAAGAATTATTTGATTTTACCAGTATCTACTCACGCTTAGTTAAAAATTGAAATATAAAATTATGGAATATTCACCTGAAAGGTCCGTCTCCTCAACTTATTAATTATGTAACTGTAAGTTGAGGAGACGGACCTTTCAGGTGAATATTCCATAATTTTATATTTTAATTTTGAATAATACCTCAACGGAACACATCATGAATCTTATAAAAGTTGACGCTTAGTTAGACAAAAAGAATTGAAAGAAAGGCAAAATTAATTAAACAAATAAAAAAAACCTAAATAACTCACAGTTTGGGAAAGATCTACATTAAAAAAGAATAAATTAATGAATTTTGAAATTCCTTCAGAATGTGATTTGATTTGGATGTTCATTGGTCTGCCAGCAGATGGAAGAGGAAACATATCACCAATTAAAACATAAGTTGAATACAAATTGATGATAGAGGATTATTAGTTTCTCTAAAACCAGTGTTAAAAAGAAGACAACATATGAGGCGAGGCGTAATTTTAAAATATTTAACATTGATACCTCATAGTATTACTTCCTATAAATTTTGAAGTAAAGCCATGTCATAGATTTATAGCACTTAAAAGAACCTTAAGCTTGAAAATGAAACAAATTGTAATAACATTTTGTTTAAAAAATCAATTGAATCTTGAATATTTAATTTTAGGAAGTTATATTTTGAGGTTATTTTAATTATATTATTTTTGGTCTGGACATCTTACCTCAATATTAATGTTGATTTGTTCTTGGACATGTTTCAAAACAATTCTCTGTTTTATCTTCAGCTTTCCCAGACTGGGAAAGTTTCCCAGTCTGGGAAAGCTGAAGATAAAACAGAGAATTGAATCTTGAATTCTATGTTATTTAACACAGAACCACGGTATCGAGAGTCATCACTCCCATCCTCAGCTGTTGTCAAGACTGTCGATTCATCATCATGCCGGTCATTTTCTAAACTGCCATCTAGTGTTGATTTGAAGAACTTTTTTATTTGTAATAAGTTTGGGAAAATATATACATTCAGAAAAACCATCTTAGATCCTTGAATTTTGAGTTTCTGAATGAACAAAATTTGATTACGAAGTTCTTCAAATCAACACTAGATGGCAGTTTAGAAAATGACTGTCATGTTGAAGAATCAACTGAGGGTGTGATGAATCTCGATACTGTGGTTCTGTGTTAAATAACATAGATGTATGGGATAAGAAGAATTCACGATTCAATTGATTTTTATTAAGAAAACTTTATAATGTAAAATTCCCAATATTAATATAAGACATTTTGTATTCTTTATTTAAATGTATTGTTGTTGTTCTTCTTCTACGTCATGGAATTAGCCTTTAGACCTCTTTCCACATCAAGAGACCGTATCCCTCTATCTAGTTATGGGGGTGCCCAATATTTCTTCTTCTTTTGGGTTGGTAGTGAAGCAAAATTTATGTGAGTTTATTGGGTGTCATTCTTTCTGTATGTTGGAGCCAGTTAGATCTTGAATTTTGAATTTTATCTGTAATACTGTAGATGTTTAATTTGGTTCTTATTTCTTTATTTCTTATCTAACAATGTATAGGCTGCTACTGAATGTAAGAATTTCATTTCAGCTACTTCTATTCTCCTTTTATCTAATCTATTAAGTGTCCAATTTTCACAAGTATATGTTAACATAGGTACTGTCATAGTTTTATAGAATTTTGTGTAATTTTTAATATTCCATTTTTTAAAGTTATTATTAATGATAAACGAGAAGCATTTAGAAAATATCTATCATCTAGAATACTTGCTGACGAAATAGAATACAAACAGAAAAGATCAATAGCAAAAAGAGAAGTTAGAAGAAATCACAGAGAAAAATTGGAATAATTTTGTTATCCAATTGGAAATGGACATTAAGAGCACAACATTTCAGCATAAGGATATTCATAAATACACCTGGACGTCTCCAGATGGAGAAACTCGGAACCAGATAGATCATGTATTAGTGGATAAACGCTGGCACAGTAGCATCATTGATGTTAGATCAGTTTGAGGGACAGACTGCAATTCGGATCATCATCTGGTCAGAGTGAAAATCAGACAACGGCTATCGCTTATGAGAGGAACAAACACTACAGATGATTCTGTAAAATATGAATTAAAAAACTTGAAAAATGATGAAATGCGGCAAGAATACCAAATCAAAATTGCTAATAGATTTGAAGTATTGGAATCTTCAGATGACAATGTGGCAAACGAGAAGAAACTGATATAAATAAAGAATGTGAGGCTATAAGAGATACTATTAAATTGTCAGCATCAGAAAGCATTGGTTGTTTAAAAAAGAGGCAAAACAAGAAATGGTTTGATGAGGAATGTGCCGACATTGTAAAGAAAAGAAAGCTAGCAAAAATGAAATGGTTACACGAGCCAAATGAGGTAAATTTAGAGCAATTGGGTAGTATTAGACGGGAAACCACCAAGTTACTAAAGAGTAAAAAGAGGGAATATTTGAGAGAGAAGATTAATGATCTTGAAATGAACGCAAAGAAATAGGACCATTAGAGAATTATATCAGGGAATTAGTATAGAGAAGGAAGGGTTTCAGGCTAGAACAAACATAATTCGGAATGATGAAAATGGGGATATGATCGCAGATTCCAGGAGTATATTAAATAGATGGAAAAGTTACTTTAATCAGCTATTAAATGTACCTACAGAACAGGACAATTGAGGAGGATAATTTACAGACAGCAGAAATGCAAGTCGCAGAACCAAATGCATTAGAGGTTGAAATGGCGACTGAAAAATTGAAGATGTATAAAGCATCAGGTTCAAATGAGATCCCAGCAGAACTGATAAAATCAGGGGGAGAAAAATTGATGGACAAGATACGTTGGTTGCTTAGTATGATTTGGGAAAAAGAAGCTGGTCCAGATGAATGGAAGGAATCAATTATCGTACCAATTTATAAGAAAGGAGATAAAACTGATTGCAACAACTACAGGGGCATCTCATTACTTTCAACTTCGTACAAAATTCTAACAAATATATTAGTAAGCAGACTTACTCCCTATATTGATGACATTCTAGGAGATCATCAATGTGCATTTAGAAGAAACAGGTCTACAACAGATCAGATTTTTAGTATAAGACAGATTTTAGAAAAGAAATGGGAATATAATGATACTGTACATTAACTATATGTAGACTTCAAAAAAGCATATGATTCAATTAAGAGGGAGAAGTTATATAGTATCCTGCTGGAGTTTAGAATTCATAAGAAGTTAGTTAGACTTATACGAATGTGTCTAAATGGCACAAAGAGTAGGGTGCGTGTAGGCAAACAGTTTCGGGAAACTTTTGAAATCCGGAATGGGTTGAAGCAAGGAGATGCACTATCTCCTCTACTATTTAATTTTGTACTAGAGCATGCCATTAAATCTTTAGAGAATTAGGGAGGCTTACAACTCAATGGTATTATTAAGCTTTTAGTTTATGCTGATAATGTAGTATTATTGGCCGATAGCGAGGAGATTCTAAAGGACAACACGCACACACTATTGAGTAACACTAAGAAATTAGGACTGGAAGTAAATATCAATAAAACTAAATATATGGTCACACGTAGAAGTTTATTATATAATAGAAATGGACAGCTAATGAAAAATGAGGGAAATTTTGAGGAAATGGCTGAATTCAAATACCTAGGAACAATAATCACAAATAGGAATGAGATGCACAAAGAAATTAAACATAGGCTCAATTCAGGAAATGCGTGCTATTGTGCATTGCAGAGACTCTTGACGTCCCAACTCCTTTAAAAAAACTTTGAACTGAAAATATATAAAACTATTATTCTACCAGTTATATTATATGGGTGCGAAACATGGACTCTTACTTTAAGGGAGGAAAGGAGATTACAAGTATTTGAGAATAAAGTACTTAGGAAAATTTTTGAACCAAAGAGAGATGAACAGACAGGTGAATGGAGAAGGCTACATAACAATGAACTACGTGATCTTTATAGGAAGGCAGATATAATAAGAACAGTTAAGTCTCGTAGACTGCGATGGGCAGGACATGTTACACGTATGGGTAATGAAAGACGTGCATGGAAGCTTCTTGTAGGAAAGCCAGAAGGAAAACGCCCAGTTGGTAGACCAAGAATGAGGTGGGAGAACAACATTAACTATGATTTGAGGGAGGTGGATTATACAGGGAATGATTGGAAATCATTAGCTCAGGATAGGGATGTATGGAGAGCTTATGTCCGCGCGGCCATGAACCTACGGGTTCGATAGTGCCAGTGAGTAAGTAAGTAATTGGAAATGGACATCACAATACCAAATCCAAAAACACATAAAATCTTAAGACAATTAAATGGAGAGCTACATGAAAGAGTTAAATTAAATACCGGGCTTCCAATATAAACCCGGACCGGCCTTCCAATATAAACCCGGACCGGCCTTCCAATATAAACCCGGACCGGCCTCACGGGGTTTCACCCGTCAGGCAGCGCTCTCTCCTCGTCCGCATTTCACTCTGCCAGCCGCTCGTCCTTGAACTAGTCAGTTTACTATCGTTCGACAAGATGAGACGTCAGCTGACATTAGAGCAGCGCATTTATGTGTAAATGTTATTAGAAATACAAATCAGCTCGTCGCGTTCGCGAGGAATTTATTCGGAACTTCCCTGGACAATTACCTCCTTCCAGATCGACAATCCACGATCTTGTGACTAAATTTGAGACCACTGGTTCAGTACAAAATAAGAAACACGTACGGTTCTCACCGAAGAAAAATTAGATGAAATTGGCGTGAGGCTGGTGTATGGTCCCCTCGCTCCCCAGATCTAACAGTGTGTGATTTTTATTTGTGGGGTAGCCTGAAAGACAAAGTGTACAAAACAAATCCGCACACATTGGAAGAACTGAAGAACAACATAAGAAATAAAATCAGAAACTTGACAGTGCCCGAACTACAGCGTGTCAATCTAAATGTGTTTACTCAGTATAATGCCTGTTTAACTGCGGGAGGACAACATTTCCAGCATTTTCTATAAGGTAAGAAACAGAAGGACGGGTGGCAGGCAGGGTGAATTGCAGGAGGAAGAGACAGCACTGCGTGCCGGGTGAAACTCCGTGAGGCCGGTCCGGTTTTATATTGGAAGCCCTTTACAATTCTTTTAGAATATTGGATAGAATATTTTCAAAACTTATGGCAGCAAAAAAACCAAATTTTAAATCTCCCAACTTCTAACAATAATTACATAGATGCTTCTGTTTTTAAATATACAGTATTACCCCACTTTTACGTTCCATATTTTACATTTCCCTGTCTTTTACAACATTCTTTAAAGGTCCCTTCAGTTTCCCTATATTTACAATATATTAAAAACCTCACTTTTACATTTCTGAAATTTTGTTTTTCTGCAATTTACGTCACATCACGTCGATCTTCAACATTAAAGATCGAAGATATTCAATTTATTTGACCGATTATCTCGCTTCTGTACAATCGATATATAGCAGAGCAAGTTCATTGAGCCAACGATAAGGAGCCAAGCAAGTTTAATGAGCCAACAAAGCTGGCTTTTGTACAATCAATAAAGAGCAGATCATGTTCATTGAGCCAATGAAGTTGGTTCATATCTTTCAGACATTTCTGAAATTCAACCAGTGTACATTCTATGGCAAAACAAATTTTTTTAGTCTCTCAATAAAGATTCATAGTACTACTTGCTGAACCTTTCATAGTTATTTATTTTTTAAATGGTGGAAGCAAAAGAAATAAAGTTGGTTGGTTGGTATCTAATGTCGAGCACTTGATAATGAAATCATTCGCTCTTGCACTCCAATATTTAGCAGAAAGGCTGTTCTCTTCTACAAAAGCTGGACAACGGAGGAGATGGTTTCTTTCCATATCTTCATTTAAATTGCAAAAAGGGCATTTAGGTGAATCTGTTATGCCAATTCTGTGTAGGTGTTTATTCAAGCAGTCATGTCCCGTTAGCAGTCTGAATGTTGCTACTGCAGATTTTCTTTGTAATGTAGTAATGTCATAAGCTTGTAGATTTTTCCCATTCCTTTCCAGATGTTTTGGTGGTGTATTCTTCTCTAAGTTTATTGATGTATTTATTTGAGATAATTCTTTTTGATAGAGTGAAAGGAAACTGGAGCAGAAGTTGGGTTTGAAACAATTTTGCTACCCTTCTTGGCTAGAAAATCGGCTATTTCATTGCCTGTCACTCCACAATGGGCCGGAATCCATTGAAGTACAACTTTTTTATGTAGACGGGATAAATGTTTTATCATTTTGTGACATTCGATAATTTTGATGCTTTTGGGTGTTGTGTCTCGTGTTTATAGCAAGAATGGCTGCTTTGGAGTCACATAGAATTACAACTTTTGTAAATTTTTGGATGTGATATAAAAGATTTTGTAAACTTAAGAATATTGCTAGAATTTCGCCATCAAAGTTTGTTGAATTTGTGTTTAGTTTACGATAAAAGGAAAAAAGTGGACATACTGCACCAGCACCAGTGCCACCATCATTTGGTAGGCTGGAGCCATCTGTAAAAATATGTATCCATTCAGGAGCTGGGTATCTTAGATTTATCATTTCCAGTGACATTTGTTTTAAAATATATGGAGGAGTTTCAGATTTCTTGATGTCTTCTGTTAAATGAAGGTTATATTCGATTTCCAAAAATTCTAGAGGGTTGTTTCTCATCTGCATATTTTCTTTGAATGTGGAAGTTGCAATTTCTGTTTGATTTCTTGTACAATGCTTAGGAAGCTTTGCTGAGATTTTAAACATACTTGTGGTTTTCTTTGGGTCCAGTTATTATGGGGTAGCCTTAAAAATTTTTCATACTGTGTGACTGCTGTTTTCTCAATTTCAGATGCTATGTTTGGGTTATTTGTTAAGATTTGCATGGCAGTGATTGGTGTTGTTTTAACGGCTCCTGTTATCAGACGGAGGATTTGGTTCTGCAATTTATTAAATTTTTCCACTTTAGTAGTTACTAGGATTTCTTCACAATATTGAAGTACAGGTTTTATGTACATTTGGTAGAAGGTGTTTAGGGTTTGTGTGTTGCAACCCCACTTTTTCCCTGCTAATCATTTTAATAATGGTAACCTTGTTTCTATCTTTGTACATATATTCTCCATGTGTTTCTTCCATGTTAATTTTGTGTCCAGAGTTATTCCTAAATATTTTGCTTCATGTGTTTGAGTTAATAATTCACCCTCCAATTTCAGAGTGATGGGTAGTGGTTTCTTTCTTAATGTAAATAGTTGATAATTTGTTTTCTGTATATTTATCTTCATTAAGTTCTGGGATGTCCAATTCTCTAACTGTATTAGTGATTGTTGGGCTATGGTTATTAATTGTTGACTTTGGTTTTTCGGTTTGGAGACCCATATTACAACATCATCAGCAAAAAGTAGGGTTTTCGTTTCGAGCTTTTCTATATGCTTAGGTAGATCATTAATGTAGATATTGAAGAGAATAACGTAATAAAGTAATTTTATATTTATAGGCGTTCAAAACACACATTACATTGCACCTCATTTTAAACATAGCTATGTCAAATGGTTTTGGAAAGGAGATAATAATAAATAAGTTAAAGAGGTTCAAACAACAAAAAATACTTAAAGAATACACCACGCTACAACCTGATTCAAAAGAAAAGAAAAGAAACAATTCAAGAAAATTACTTACCATCCTGGAACACACAGAAAATGAAAAAAAAAAATTAACAAGTTTGATATTACATTAGCACTAATTAACAAATTTAGTGTGGATAATCTACCAGTAACTAATAAGAAAGTTAATGTCCCAGATAGTAAA
This sequence comes from Diploptera punctata, assembly GCA_030220185.1. Lineage (NCBI taxonomy): Eukaryota > Metazoa > Arthropoda > Insecta > Blattodea > Blaberidae > Diploptera > Diploptera punctata. The sequence continues at coordinate 61,025 of JASPKZ010001951.1, read as the reverse complement.
AAATCTGGAATTTACAAAATCAATTGCAACGATTGCAATAAAGTATATATAGGAAAAATTAAAAGGAATTTAGAAATTCATACAGAAGAACACTTTAGAAATATTAAAAATGGTGAAATTGAAAAATCGGCAATTGCACCTCATAGTTTGCTAGAGAATCACAAAATCAGAAGAGAAACTAAACTTTTGTAACATTTGGAGAAAACTTTGGAATTGACAGTTTGGGAAAAGATATACATTCAGAAGAATAAATATAAACCAATGAATTTTGATATTCCCGACAAGAATAATTTGATCTCCAAGTTCATAAAATTGACACCAGATGGCAGTTCAGAAGATGATGTTAACAGCAAAATTTTGACAGTTGGAATTTGACTGAAGATGGAAGTAATACTATACTTTTGAAACCGGTATCGTGAAGACGTGCAACTGTATGAGGTGAGATAAAGTATTTTTCTCCAACTCATTCGTTAATAGTTCATTACATTGGATGAGGGATCAAGAGGAAGATTGAAGAGGACAACATGAGCTTGAATGGAAAGGAATTCTGAATTAGCTCATTGCTGAATGTTTAGGATTCGATTCCTGGTTCAAGCAGAACATTTTTTTTTTTAACCATTGATTACAATAGCTTAGCTGTGTACATTAATTTACTTATTTCAATTCATAGTAATAGCTTTAGCTACTTAATTTTAATTCACTTAATTGATCATGAAACATTAAAATTCAACCAATAATTATGATTTTATCCTATCTCTGTAATAATGGTAATATCAACATTTTGAGGCTGTGATATTGTTAGCTATCTAGTGCTTGAAAATAAGTAAAGCATGTAGGTAGATTGGTAGATCTGAATGCAGGATAATTGATTTAATTAGTATGTCAACATGGCTGTAAAGACCATGAAAATTCACTATATCCCAAAAATAAAATTTATTCTATCAATGAACACATCAAACCTAAGGATTCCATAAATGGTTAAATAAGGAGACCAGAACTTTTGTTTAATTTAGTAGATGATTTAAAAAAAAATAAATCATCATCATCATCATCACTCCAGGGATTAGGCAATTGCCCGTTCCGACTTCATAATGCATCAGCCCAACGTCTTCTAGGTCTTCCAACATCACGTCTTCCTCTTGCTTGATAATTTCTTGCTAACAATGGATATCTCTCCTTACTCATTCCATCCATGTGATCAATCCATTTCTGTCTGTAATTCGTGACTTTATCCAATAAAGGCTGTACTTTCAATTCTTCTCTTATATCCTCATTTCTTATTCTATCAAGTCTTGTACATCCTTTTACTTGTCTTAGGAACCTCATCTCCGCCGTCTGTATTCTATCTTTCTGTTTTTTCACTGGAGCCCAAGTTTCACATCCATACAATATTGTGGGAACCGCCATAACATTATACATTTTTATCTTGGTTTCTTTTCTAATTTTATTTTTGAATGTTCTCTGTATTGTTCCACACACCGTCTGAAATTTATTTATTTTGGAGTCAATATCTCTTTCCACATTGTAGCCAACATCACAGCCCAAATATTTGAAACTAGACACCTGTTCTATATTTAATTAATGTTGGGAAGTAAACATTATGAGGTATAATCATTAAAATTCATCGGAGAACATATTGTTTAAACAAATCACCTCATAGGATTCATGCTTCCATGATATCACGATTTCAAACATAGTCATGTTCATCGTCAGCCATAACTCCGACTGACGAAATTCTTCGGCCGTCAACTTGGTAGCACTGAAGATGGCGACAATAGAATAGTTGACGGCCGAAGAATTTCGTCAGTCGGAGTTATGGCTGACGATGAACATGACTATGTTTGAAATCACGATATCATGGAAGCATGAATCCTATGAGGTGATTTGTTTAAACAATATGTTCTCCGATGAATTTTAATTACCTGTTCTATACTTTGATTTTCTAAAATAATTTTGGTCCCTCAGGGGTCCTCATCTAGGGGATATGTGGATGGCGACCACAAGGTGCCCAAGCTGAGCAAAACATTTCTTCCACTTACTTGTGTTTTGCACTCTTTTAACTTTACTATCTAACCTCTCTTGGTTAACTCTTGTTTTTTTCGACACCGATGCTATTAGGGCATCCGAGGGCTAGGGAGTCTTTCCTTTCTTCCATTTCTTCTTTCCTTTATTTTCTTTTCTTCTCCAGAAAAGCCTGACCAGAGGCTATAAGATGGCAGCCCCATCACTGGTCTTGCCTTCCTTTGGCCAGCAACCAATCGAAGGGACTATTATTATGCTTTCAAGTCTTATACGAGAATTTCCCAGAAGGATCAAAACGCTGGAGGGAAAATTTTCTATAGGATCGTAATAGGCCTTGGCCTAATACTTGGAAGGAAGAAGAAGAAGAAGAAGAAATAATTTTGGATCTCACTGGATCTCTTCCTCTAAAAGCCATGGTCTTCGTTTTCCTTACAGAAATCTTTAGATCATATAATTTACATATTTCATTTAATGCATGCATTGATTTCTGTAAGTCGTTTTCATTTTTCTGTAAAAAATAGAACATTACTAATTTAACTTAAATTAACAAAAATGGAAAATGGCAAATATGATTTCCAATTTCATAAAACTTATTACGAGAGATAACATTATGAGATTTTGAAGTTAATAAGTAAAATGAGTCAAATTATCTCACTTCATACACTGTGTTCTTCAAAACAAAGGACTGTGGTTTTTGGAACAGTTGTTCCTATCTTCGACCATCTTCGCATGAAATTCCCAGCGAGTAAAATTTAATCTCGGAATTCATCAAATCAACACTAATAAGAATTAAATGAATCATGAATTCTTCTTACCTCATACTTCTATGTTTTTTTTTAAACACAGCACTGCAGTATCAGTGACCATCGTCATCATCCTCAGCTGTTTTCACGACTGTAAATTTTTTCTTTTGCCTGTAATTATCCAAACTGCCATTTGGTGTTCTTTTGAAGGAATTATTTTCTAAACTGCCATCTGGTGTTCATTTGAAGGAATCATTTTCTAAACTGCCATAACAGATGGCCAAAAGAACACCAGATGTCAGTTTAGAAAATAATTCCTTCAAAAGAACACCAGATGGCAGTTTGGATAATTACTGGCAAAAGAAAAAATTGACAGTCGTGAAAACAGCTGAGGATGGTGACGATGGTCACTGATACTGCTGTGCTGTGTTTAAAAAAAAACATAGAAGTATGAGGTAAGAAGAATTCACGATTCATTTAATTCTTATTAATAAAACCTCATAATGTTAAAAATTCCCAAATTTATTATATTAAATCAACACTAGATAGCAGTTTAGAAGACGGGGTATAGGCAAAAATTCAATAGTCATAAAGATAGCTGAAGATAGGAATAACTGTTGTAGAAACCATGGTCCTGTGCTTCGAAGAACACAGAGTGTATGAGGTGTGATGATTACGACTCATTTTATTTATTAAATGGTTTCCAATACTAAATGGAATTTAGAAAATTACTAAATATAACAAATAAACCAAGGACTGATTAAAAAAATATGGATGTTGCTCTTTATTCATCAAAGTTAGATTATTTTGATTATGTATGTTATTTGGAAATCACTATAAGAGCTAGTGATAAATCCTATATTTTGTTTATAATTATGGATTTCAGCTGATCCATTGGAAGCATTTGGTCGAGTAGCATGGCAACTTTTGCAGGATGTTCAAGAGCGACTTGTTTTCCGTGCTCATTGTTACCTACAGTCTGACATTCTTCAGTATAAACCAGCACCAGGAGACCTTGCATATCCTGAAAAATTAGAAATGATGGAGGTAAGAAACACACAAAATAATCATATCTAATATATAAAAATGAATGTTTGTTTGTTCGTTCGTACTTTATGTGCAGCCATACAGTTGATCCGATTATGATGGGGCCTTTGCAAAAATGTTCAGGTGATTTCCGGGATGAACATAGGCTATAAGAGAGTTGTGATACTCAACTCCTATACTCTTAAAAATTGCCCTTTGTAGTGGAAAACGTGAAAAAAAGTAGCTCTTTGGATGATTAAATGGCTTACGCTGTCTAAACCATAACAAATATACAAAATTAATGTACACAAAATTGAATATCTCAAAAAATTCAACAAAAAAGTCTGCAACAGCATATGTTTATCTCTTACGGATAACCCACAATACCATTTTTGTCTTTCATTGATGCCAAGAAGATCGAGACAAGTACGTAGATTCCTGTGTAAGTATAGCAGCACATGGCGGGTATTCTTTTATGGATAACTCACAATAATGAATTTTGTCTTTTAGCTCATTTACACCAAGAAAATCGAAATAAGCAGATTTCTGGGCAACACAGGGTAATCAGCATGGGGAATCTTAAAATAGTTACAGTATACATTTATATTTATTTTTCATTTTACTTATTCAACTATTCATAAGAAGTACATTAATTTTTGTCTTTCAGCTCATTTATGTCAAGAAGATCGGGATAAGTAGATTTCCGGGCAATGCTGGGTAATCAGCACAGGATATCTAAAAAATATAAATTTATAATTATTTTTCCATTTACTTATTCAACTAAACATAAAAGCACATTCATATTTGAAGAGAAAAATTATACGCTCAGACCGGGACTTGAACCCGGGACCCTTGGTTTTCTAGTCCAAGTGCTCTACCATCTGAGCTACCTGAGCAAATACCAATCTAAACGCAAATTCTTCTCTATATACGTTGTAATTCCCGCCCACCAAATGCTTTGAAGCCTTTGCTTCTATCTTTGCAAATTGCAGCTCCTTTATTAAGAAGACATATTTGGGAATTATACATTACATTATAAATGTCAGTACGGTTTTTTTTCAATGTTTTTATTATTAATTTCGTACATCTCAATGATGGATAAATCATATTTGAAGAGAAAAATTATACGCTCAGACCGGGACTTGAACCCGGGACCCTTGGTTTTCTAGTCCAAGTGCTCTACCATCTGAGCTACCTGAGCAAATACCGATCATTTGGTGGGCGGGAATTACAACGTATATAGAGAAGAATTTGCGTTTAGATCGGTACTTGCTCAGGTAGCTCAGATGGTAGAGCACTTGGACTAGAAAACCAAGGGTCCCGGGTTCAAGTCCCGGTCTGAGCGTATAATTTTTCTCTTCAAATATGATTTATCCATAATTGAGATGTATGAAATTGATAATAAAAACATCGATAAAAGCACATTATTTAGATGTAGCAGCGCACGCCGGGTATTAGCTAGTATACATATAAAAGAAAACAGTTAATTCTTTCTCTTGTTCAAGTTTACTTCCATACTTAGTACAGTCCTTTAGTACAGTCCTTTTAAGGTTGAGCTTTTATAGGAAAACTCACTATGAGGTTTAATTTAACATTTAAATTAAAATTATTTATACCTCATGTCATATCCAGTCTTATAAATGTACCGGTTCCAAAACCTATGTGATTTCATCTTCAGTAATATCTCAGCTGATATTATGTCATTCAGGAGAACTGCTTCTAACTCCCTCTGTTGGTGGACTGATGAACCTCCAAATTAAATCAAATTCCCCAGGAATTTCAAAATTATTTTTCTGTCTTGTTTTTTTATGTGGATTTTTCCCAAATTGTGAGCTCTTTTGGTTTTTCTATTTGATTATTCTGTTTGTTTGTTCAGCTTTTATATCAATTAGATGTTTTTCAGATCAAGCATGAGCTGACTTTTCCACTTCACATTTTATAACATTTCTAAGATGTTCAAATCTCTTTTTGCTTTTCCTACATAAATTTTGTCAAATATCTGCATTTGATCTGATAAATTCACAATTTGTTTTCTTCTTCAATTTTGTCATTTTTATTGGTTTTTTTGTATTCATTCTTCAGAGCCAATCTTACGTTAAACTTCTTATAAGTTTTTTTTTTCAAATTTGTAATGCTTCAATGGATGGTAAGTGAATTTCTTGAATTTTATGTTTTCTTCTGTTTATTTTATAAGCGTACTTTCATTAATTAATTTTTATTTATTTGCTTGTGTACCATATAGTCTTCAAAACCATTTTCTATTGCTATATTAATTATGTAGAAAATTAGAAAAATCTGCAGTTGCTGCTCATGTTTGGTCTGAAAAACATAATATAAATTCGGACACTAAATTATTAAAACAGTTAGAAAATACAAAAGAGCTGACTATTTGGGAAAAAATCTATATTCAGAAGAATAAAAACAGAGTTATGAATTTTGAAATACTGACAGAGCGTGACCTTGTTGAGGTTCTTTCGCCAACCACAGGATGGAGCTGACATCGACATCCAGGGTGTACAACATAAATCAAACCAGTCTGGACAAGCTGATGATAAAACAGAATTGTTTTGAAACATGTTCAAGAACAAATCAACATTAATATTGAGGTAAGATGATCAGACTAAAAATAATATAATTAAAATAACCTCAAAATATCACTTCCTAAAATTAAATATTAATTTGGAAGATTACTTTATGTGGGTGATATGTACTTATATAATGTAAGAGAAGAGTGTATGGGGGTTGTTAGTGTTTATGCATTATAAGTGTGTTGTAGAGGGTTGATGTTAAAAAGAAGGTAGGAGGTAAAACCTGAATTAAACATCTTTAAATGACATAAAAAACAATTTAAGTGAAATAATTTTGTTTATAATTTCAGAGTATAGCCCAGTCTCTTCAGGAACAAGCAGCTTTGTCTTTAAAGAGATCAGAGTCAAGGTCTTCTCTAGCTTCAGTTGGGTCAGCAACATCACAAGAAGTTGCAAGAATCAACAGTGATACTGGCACACCTCTAGAGCAGCCACGTTCTCGTACTGGAAGTAAGATTTTTTTCCCCTATATAGTACTTGAAAATTGTCTTTCTAGCATTGTTTTGAATGTCTAAAGTTAAATCTTTAACCTATTCACCTACAGTCATTTAAATGGCTAGTGCTTCCTTCAGAGACTAATTTAAAATTACAATTAAATCATTTTTAGTTCATAAAATAAAGTATTAAAATTACAATTTTCTAGAAAAAGAGGCATAACATTTTTGTTTTTTAAGATATCTTAATGAAATAAACTCCATTAAGATGTTTTACTTTATATATTTGTGAAATTTATTTATATACTTTGAAATTTTATAAAGTATTGGCTGTACCTGCAATATTGTATGGCTCAGACATATGGACTCTGAATAAACAGTCAATTAAAAGAATAGAAGCAGCAGAACTGAAATATTTACAGTTTGTGGATAAAAAAAAAAAAGTGAAGATATCCGTAAAGAACTACAAATATTCAGTTTGACAGATAAAATAAAAGAGTATAGGAGAAAATGGTATGAACATGTCTGCAGAATGGATACCAACAGATTGCCTAGGAAAAGTCTGAAATATCAACCAAGAGGAGGAAAAAGAGATTGGGGATGTTCACGAAAGAGGTGGGCACAACAGCTATAATACTTGGAGCCGGAACAAATTAAAAAGGTTCAATCCTTGGAAGAAGAAGAAGAAGAAGAAGAAGAAGAAGAAGAAGACTTTTAAATTGTTGCATTAAGCAGAGATGAATATTATAGCTTTATTTTGGAAGTAGTTGAAAAAATCTAACTTTCGTAAAATATTTTCAGCTACTCTAATGATATGCTTTCTTGCTTGTCTGTACATATGCTGACGCAAACATTTATGATTATTGCTAAGTCATATAAGCTATACATGTTCCTTTATTTCCTTCCTATCAAAGATCTTGACCTCTCATTCATATATAGAATTCTCCTGCAGTCTAAATATAGCAGAGAAAAAAAAGGGGATGAAATAAAAAACAAACACTGTACATTTCTCTAAAAGCGAACCTGTGATTGTTATAAGTAGGGAGCGGATTTTTATGTTCTAAAAGTTAAGATTGCAACATAGTATAGTGATAAAATTAATGTAGTAAATCTTTATATCCAATCAACTGATTTTTTATAATATAACTTTCGCACGAAAAATATTTCTCAATATTTTGTGTGGCATCTAGCAATATTATATATATATTACACATCCTACTCTTAAATTTAAAAGAAATAATGTAAACAGAACACTATTTGTTTTTAATTTAAAAGTAAGATGTGTAATATAAATGTAATATTGCTAGATGCCACATAACATTATTGAGAAACATTTTTTGTAAGTTATATTATAAAAAAAACTCAGTTGATTTGATATAAAGACGTATTCAATTAATTTTATCGCTATACTATGTTGCAATCTTAACTTTTAGAACATAAAAATCCGCTCCCTGATTATAAGAGATTTAGTTTTTATCATGAATTCATTTAAGTTATGTAGATAGGAAATAACACTATGAGGTTTTTTAATATTGTTTATTTTTTATTATTTCACTCACCTCATACAAAATTACTTAAACAATTGGAAAAACCGAAGGAACTCACAATTTGGGAAAAAATTTACATATGCAAGAATGAAAATACAACTATGAATTTTGAAATACCCAGTTATAAGGAGAGAGGACTGATTTGGAAATACGTCGGTTGGCCACCAGATGGCGCGGAGGTCAGTCTGCAGGATAGAAGGCCATTGGACGTCAGTTGTGAATGTGACACAGCATTGAGAATGTCACAAATGATGTGAAGAAACTCTGGGTCTACTAGGAATTATGAAGTATGAGGTGAGTGAAATAATAAAAAATAAACAATATGAATTCATTTACTTATTTTAGGAATTCTCACTATGAGGTATATTCATTAAGGTATAATTTTTTATCACTCACCTCATATTGTTCTTCTTATTTGACTATAAACTAATTTTGGAACATAGTTTCTATTCCATCCTCAGTATCGTTACGACTGTTGTTCTGTCATCTTGAAGAGCTGTCCTTCGCTCCTTCCATTGGCTGACTGCAAAACCTCGAAACTTTGAAATTCCCGGTGAGAATGACCTGGTTTCAAGGTTTTCAGTCAGCCAATGGAAGGAGCGAAGGACAGCTCTTCAAGACGACAGAACAACGGTCGTGACGATACTGAGGATGGAACAAAAACTATGTTCCAAAACTAGTTTATAGTCGAATAAGAACAATATGAGATGAGTGATAAAAAATTATACCTTAATGAATTCATTTGTTCTGAAATTATCAAGGAAAAATTGTGGTGAAAGAAACAAAAGTTACAACATAGTTTGTTGAATGCTTTAGTTAGTTACAGTGATATAGAATTAGATTTTAGTGAAGGTGAGGACAAAATAACATCATTTGGCCATCATAATCATCATTACATTCGCCATGTTTAGTATGAATGGTGTGTTTCGTCTTAATGTTGTGTTGCCTCGGAGAAGGCCCTGACATTGAGCTGATCCCTCATTCAGAGAGGCCCTCCATGTCCTTATGTGGTCAAAAAAGTAAGTGTGTAATCCATATTTAATATATGTAGGAAATAACAAAATGAGGTTTATTTTAATTATTAATGAGTTGGTTATTTTGACTCACCACATATTTCTTACTTTTTATGCAGACCAGGTTTTGTTGTTTTTGCACGACATTGTCGATGCATTCCAACATCCAACAAGTTGGAATGCATCGACAATGTTGTGCAAAAGCGACAAAACCTGGTCTGCATAAAAAACAAGAAATATGAGTCAAAATAACCAACTCATTAATAATTAATTAATGTAATTCATAGTTAAATCCCTCTCCCAACAGGTCGTGTCACTGTAAAGCCCAGGTGGTGTGTGATATGTAAAAGTACATATAAGGTGAGAGGTTAAATTGTGTCAGTGGAATGGAATATTGTGCATACAATCTTATGTTTACCTGTCATGCAATCCACACTTTGTTACTCTGTTGCTCTCAGATTCCAATATATCACAGATACTAGTAGAATGCAGGTTTCCACAGCTGGAAGTTATGGTATTAGAAGAAGTTGGACTATAAGACCTTGGCCCATGACTAGCATTTTTCCCAGACGTTTCTCCCTCAGCTATGAAGGGTCCATGGTCTTATAGCCTGAAATCATCTTATACCATACCCCAGATACTCTATGATGCAGGGGTGTATGTCCACCACTGCTTATACAAACTTCTTCTTCTTACAAGGATTAAACCTAATTGGTTCGTTCTGGCTCCAAGTATCGTAGCTGCTGTGTTCTTCTCTTTCGTGGGTGTCCCCGATTTCTTTTTCCTTTTCTTGGTTGATAGTCCAGACTTTTCCAAGGCAAGTCGACAGGGTAGAAAGGGAAACCCTGTGGAACATATTAACCGAAATAGGCCTTCCAAAACATATTATAAGAGCTATTCAAATCTTATATACAAATACAAATATCAAAATAAAGATTGGAAATATAAAATTAAACATGAAGTCATAATAAATTGGGATTACAACAAGGGTGCCCTCTTTTACCTGCCCTCTTTAATTTATATTGACGAAGTTGTCAGAAAATGGCAACTGACTTTAAATTTTAATAATAAAATCTGTGAAATCCATTGGAGAACATTTTTTGACAACTCACCTCATAAATTTCATGTTATTCATGAACCCTGGTTGCAAACATAATCATGTCCATCTTCAGTCATAACTCCGACTGATGAAATTCTTTGGCCATCAACTCTTCTATTGTCACCATCTTCAGCGCTGCCATCTATGGTTGGTTTTATGAATGATGGCAGCACTGAAGATGGTGACAATGGAAGAGTAGACGGCTGAAGAATTTCATCAGTTGGAGTTATGGCTGACTATGGATGTGATTACATTTGAAACCGCAGTTTTGTGAAAAAAACTTGAAATTTATGAGGTAAGTTGTCAAAAAATATTCTCTGATGAATTTAAATGATTGTACCTCATAATGTTTACTTCCCAAAATTAATTTAATATAATAAAAACATGTTGTAACACCCATATTTGCTGATGATAAAGCTATATGACTTCTTTAACTTTTACTGTAATTGTAGATTTTGTTTTGTTAATAGATTCTCCGGCTGATCTGCATGGTATGTGGTATCCTACTGTGCGACGTACTTTGGTATGTCTCTCTCGTCTGTATCGATGTGTAGATAAGCCCATTTTCCAGGGTCTTTCACAAGAAGCTTTAACCATGTGTATACAAAGTGTGGCCTCAGCTGCTCAAGTCATCAGTACCAGGAAGGTAAGTTCCTTATTATAACATACTCTCATGAGTCAAAACATTGTTCCCTAAATTTCATAATTAATAGAACCTTTTAGTTAACAGCTAAATTTCAAAGTTAAACCGAGAAACACAATAGTAGACATCGATTTTAATAAATTTGTTCACATTAGACCAATTTCTGCATTATTCACATTCTGGATTGAAAAAGTTTCAATTAATAAAAATTAATTAAATGAATCATATTTCACATCATACTTCATGTTCTTCAAGCATAGAACTGCAGTTTTCAAGAGAAATGCCTCCCATCTTAAGCCATCATCACGACTGCCAAATTTCCATCTGTATCTTCATCTACAAATTGCCATCTGGTGTTGATTTGATGAACCTTGAGATCAAGTCCCACTCAGCGGGAATTAAAAAAAATTATGAAGCTAAATTTGTTCTTCTGAATATATATTTTTTCCCAAACTGTCAGTTCCAAAGGTTTTTCCAAATGTTTTAAAAGTTTAGTCTCTTTTTCAATTTTACGACTCGCCAGCAAACTATATGAGTTTCAATTGCTGATTTTTCAATTTCACCATTTTTAATATTTCTAAAGTTATCTTTTGTGCGAGTGTCTAAATTCCTTTTTGTTTTTGCTATGTATACTTTATTGCAGTCTTTACAACAAATTTGATAAATTCCAGATTTTTTGCACTTGCACAAAAGACCATTTTAGAAATATTAAAAATGATGAAATTGAAAATTCAACAATTGCAGCTCATAGTTTGCTGGAGAGTCATGTCATAACATTTAAAAAGAGTCTAAACTTTTGGAACATTTGGAAAAACTTTTGGAATTTACAGTTTGGAAAAATATATGTATTCAAAAGAACAAGTTTAGATCCATGAATTTTGAAGTTCCCAGTGAATGGGATTTAATCTCAAGGCTCATCAAATCAACACCAGATGGCAATTCAATTAAATATGGGAAGTAACATTATGAGGTTCTTAATTCAATGAATTAATGAGTCAATTCTTATCTTACTTCATGCCTTTTTTTTTTAATGCGGGAACTGCAGTTTTCAAGAGCAGTCAAGAGGAATTGACAGTTTGGGAAAAGATATATATTCAAAAAACAAATTTAGATTCATGAAATTCCCGATGAACAGGACTTGATCTCAAGATTTATCAAATCAGTATCAGATGGCAACGTTATAGATGAAGATTCAAATGAAAATCCAGTAGTCATAATATTGGTTGAGGATGAGAGGAATTCCTCTTGAAAACTGCAGTTCCTGTGTTAAAAAGAAAATGAAGTATGAGGTAAGATAAGAATTGACTCATTGATTTGTCAAACCAGATGGCAACTTTGAAGATAAAGATTTAGACCGAGGCTCCTTTTTTCTGGTAATTTCAAAGTTCATAATTTTCTCCTTGTTCTTCTGTATATAAAAATCTATATACAGTTCATAATTTTGTCCTTGTTCTTCTGTATATAAAAATCTATATACAGAAGAACAAGGAGAAAATTATGAACTTCGAAATTCCTGGAGAGAGGAGCCTCATTACCAAGTTCTTTGGAACACAGATCCAGGGCCGACAACTTGAAGAAAAGAAAAAATCAGTTTGTGCAATGCTGAAGATGGGGCAACAGGCTTGAAACATATGTCCAACTAAACAATCATATTATGAGGTAAGAATGTTAAAAAAATACAAACTCAATTATTAAATTAAACCTCATAATGTTACTTCCTAATAATTTTAAAATGTAGACCGAAATTGAACAGTCATGATAATGGCTGAAAGTGGGAGGGATCCTTCCCGAAAGCTGCAATTTCTGTTCTTGATGCACACAAAATATGAAGTGAGATACGACTCATTTAATTAATTTTTATTAATTGAAAACCTCATAATGTTATTTCTCATAATTAATTTATGAATAAGTTTTTACTAATTTAATCAAACTATGAGGTAATTTACAATTTATAAATTGATGCAGGCAAATATTTTTTCATTTCACTTCATAAAGTTCCATATTTTCACGATACCTGTTTTGGAGGCCATTTTACTGTATTATTAGTATTATTATTATTATTATTATTATTATTATTATTATCATCATCATCATCATCATTATCATTGTCAGCATTAAAATCATCATTATGATCATGCTAACCACATGTCACCATTATTAATGGCCGGATGATCGTCCACCACTTTTATTAAAACATGTGGATATGAAGCCAGAGCCAGCTGGTAGGCCAAGAGGCTTTTTGGCTTGTCGTGCAGTGGAGTTAAATTTACAGGTTATTTTTGTTTATTAAAATATACTTTAGTTTCTTAACCAAAATGGGAAACATAAAAACCACCAGTGCATATGAATATAACCAAAGATGAAGAATCTCAAAATAAAAATTGTGCTTTTACCAGATTAAATTAATTTTCTTACCACAAATTCTAGCTATAAATATAGTTTAAAAAAATAAAAGTATATATTTGGAAAATAACATTTCAAATATCAAAATTCATACAATGTGAATCAAATGAATCGTGAATTCTTCTAACCTCATACATCTGTCTTTTTAAACACAGCACCGCAGTATCAGAGAACAATCTTCCTCATCATCAGCTGTTTTCACGACCTGTCAATTTTTTTTTTGCCGGTAATTATCCAAACTGCCATCTGGTGTACTTTTGAAGGAGAAATTTTCTAAACTGCCATCTGGTGTAATACTCCTTCAAAAATACACCAGATGGCAGTTTGGATAATTACCGGCAAAAGAAAAAATTGATAGTCATGAAAACAGCTGACGATGGGGAAGATTGTTCTCCGATACTGCGGTGCTGTGTTTAAAAAAACATAGATGTATGAGGTAAGAAGAATTTATGATTCATTTGATTGTCATTAATTAAACCTCATGATGTTAAAATTCCCAAATTTATTATATTAAATTCATGCAATGTTTTTATTATTAATTTAATACATCTCAATGAAGGACAAATTATATTTGAAGAGAAAACATATATGCTCAGACTGGGGTTTGAACCCAGGACTTAATTTGCATTTAGATTGGAGTACTCAGGTAGCTCAGTTGGTTGAGCCTTGGCATAGAAACCCCAGTCTGAGCATATATTTTTCTCTTCAAATGTCAAAATTCATGTATAATTTTGTTACTTGTTGTACGTGTAGGTTCTTTCTAATGTATTTTCGCTAATGAAATCTGGTTGTAATTGTTACAGAGTCCGATTGATGGAGAGCTTTTTCAGATAAAACATCTTTTGATCTTAAGGGAACAGATTGCTCCATTCCAAGTTGACTTCACCATCAAAGAGATGAGTTTAGACTTCAGTAAGGTAAAGACTGCAGGTGGGTGGGTCAGTATAAATATATAGGGTGCAGAGAAAAGATTATGTTTGATATCTTAATATTAGGAAAGAGCAGAACTAAACAAAGATTTGAGAGAGGAAACTACACATTGAATATAAGTAAAACCTCTGTTGAAATGTCATATAAATTTAATCAAAATCAAAGTGGGAGATAACACTATGAGGTATTTACAATTAATGAATGAGTTGGAGAAAATTTTTTTTATATCTCACCTCATGAAGTGGCATGTTTTCACGATACCGGTTTCAAAAGTAAATTTTACTTCCATCTTCAATCAAACTCCTACTGTCAAAATTTCGCCATTAACACCATCTTCTGAACTGCTATATAAATACAGCAAACTCCCGATTATCCGTGTGCCTATTATCCGGTTTGCAGATTATCTGGGCATGACTCTTTTTATCAAGTTTATTTGAATCAATGGTAAAGAGAAATGTTTGCCTGAACCGGGAATCGAACCCCGAACCTTTAGCTTTCCGTGCTAATGCTCTGTCCACTGAGCTAATCCAGGCTTCATTCCCGTCCAAGCAGAAATCCTTCCTTTACCTTACTCTACTGATCCCACATTCAATTGCAATGAATCATCATTCACAAATACACAATGAATGGCTTCTACCTGAAGAAGAAGGATTTCTGCTTGGATGGGAATGAAGCCTGGATTAGCTCAGTGGACAGAGCATTAGCATGGAAAGCTAAAGGTTTCGATTCCCGGTTCAGGAAAAAATGTTTCTCTTTACCATTGATTTACAATAATTTAATTGTGTTCATTAATTTACTTATTTCTATCATAGTAATAGCTTTAGCTTCTCAATATTAATTTAATAAAGTTTTTTTGAGTCTAGAAATATCTTCCCCTCAGGGGTCCTCATCTAGGGGATATGTGGATGGCAACCACAAGGTGCCCAAGCTGTGCAAAACATTTCTTCCACTTACTTGTGTTTTGCACTCTTTTAACTTTACTATCTAACCTCTCTTGGTTAACTCTTGTTTTTTTGACGTCGATGCTATTAGGGCATCCGAGGGCTAGGGAGTCTTTCCTTTCTTCCATTTCTTCTTTCCTTTATTTTCTTTTCTTCTCCAGAAAAGCCTGACCAGAGGCTATAAGATGGCAGCCCCATCACTGGTCTTGCCTTCCTTTGGCCAGCAACCAATCGAAGGGACTATTATTATGCTTTCAAGTCTTATACGAGAATTTCCCATAAGGGAAAATTTTCTATAGGATCGTAACAGGCCTTGGCCTAATACTTGGAAGGAAGAAGAAGAAGAAGAAGAAATATCTTACCTCATTTTTCTTCTTCCGATCGACATAACATCAGTCATCAAGATGGTACTGAAGATGCGACCGTTATGGTCTTGAAATCGCGATCTACTTAGAAGATAATATGAGGAGAGGTATGAAACATTTATCTTAAATTAAACCTCATAGTGATTTATTCCTATAAAAGTTCAATAAAAATAATGTCTAATAATATCATAAAATTAAAGACAATTAAAATTAAAACTAATAAAAGAATATATACACAAAGGAATAACAGCTCGAATCTACTATAAATAAAAAAAAACAAAAGAAAGTAATAAACTATAATGAATTAATCAATCACTTCTATAAGACATTAGGTAGAAATATTGATGAATCTTAATACTATTTTTATTAAATAAAGGAAAAAACAAGTTATTAATTGTGACAGTAACATAATAATTAAACTAGAACTATGAATTAATACATGCACATTAACCATAAAGGTAATATCTTCTTCTTCATCCAACCAAGTGTTAGGCCTATAGGCCTGATACGATCTCACTGATGAATTTTGTATCCAGCGTTTCCTTGGACGGCCCAGGGATCTCTTCCCTATTGGAAAATAATATAGCATGGCCTTGGGAACTCTATCTGAACTCATTCATCGCAAATGATTCATCCAGTTGTTCTGGTATCTATGTATGTGTTCAATGACTGGTTCTACACGTAGTTCCTTCAAGATATCATCATTGCGTTTGTGATCGTATTTGGTATATCCTGCTGTGTATCTAATGAATTTCATTTCACTAGAAGTTATCCTGCTCTCTTCTCCTTTCCTCAAAGTCCATGCCTCACTGCCGTAGCAAAGTGCAGGTCTTGCTAAGGTTTTGTATAATTGTATTCTGGTATCTCTCTGGACTAGCGAAGATCTCATTGCTGAATTTATTATTCCTATGGTTTTATTAAAATTAATAATTTTATTTGCTATATCTACTTCATCCATATATCTTAATGCATATCCAAGGTAGGTAAATTAATTCGCTCTTTCCAGTATTTTTGAATCTATACAAATTTTGCTATTAAATTGTCAGCATCAGAAAGCATTGGTTGTTTAAAAAAGAGGCAAAACAAGAAATGGTTTGATGAGGAATGTGCCG
Source organism: Diploptera punctata (assembly GCA_030220185.1). Taxonomy (NCBI): domain Eukaryota; kingdom Metazoa; phylum Arthropoda; class Insecta; order Blattodea; family Blaberidae; genus Diploptera; species Diploptera punctata. The sequence goes on along the minus strand of JASPKZ010001951.1, from coordinate 44,159 downwards.
AAATTGTAAAGAAAAGAAAGCTAGCAAAAATGAAATGGTTACACGAGCCAAATGAGGTAAATTTAGAGCAATTGGGTAGTATTAGATGGGAAAACCACCAAGTTACTAAAGAGTAAAAAGAGGGAATATTTGAGAGAGAAGATTAATGATCTTGAAATGAATGCAAAAAATAGGAACATTAGAGAATTATATCAGGGAATTAGTATAGAGAAGAAAGGGTTTCAGGCTAGAACAAACATAATTCGGAATGAAAATGGGGATATGATTGCAGATTCCAGGAGTATATTAAATAGATGGAAAAGTTACTTTAATCAGCTATTAAATGTACATACAGAACAGGACATTGAGGAGGATAATTTTCAGACAGCAGAAATGCTAGTCACAGAGCCAAGTGCATTAGGGGTTGAAATGGCGATTGAAAAATTGAAGATGTATAAAGCATCAGGTTCAGATGAGATCCCAGCAGAACTGATAAAAGCAGGGGGAGAAAAATTGATGGAGAAGATACGCTGGTTGCTTAGTATGATTTGGGAAAAAGAAGCTCTTCCAGATGAATGGAAGGAATCAATTATCGTACCAATTTATAAGAAAGGAGATAAAACTGATTGCAACAACTACAGGGGCATCTCATTACTTTCAACTTCGTACAAAATTCTAACAAATGTATTAGTAAGCATTCTTACTCCCTATATTGATGACATTCTAGGAGATCATCAATGTGTATTTAGAAGAAACAGGTCTACAACAGATCAGATTTTTAGTATAAGACAGATTTTAGAAAAGAAATGGGAATATAGTGGTACTGTACATCAGCTATATGTAGACTTCAAAAAAGCATATGATTCAATTAAGAGGGAGAAGTTATATAGTATCCTGCTGGAGTTCGGAATTCCTAAAAAGTTAGACTTATACGAATGTGTCTAAATGGCACAAAGAGTAGGGTGCGTGTAGGCAAACAGTTTTCGGACACTTTTGAAATCCAGAATGGGTTGAAGCAAGGAGATGCACTATCTCCTCTACTATTTAATTTTGTACTAGAGCATCTTTAGAGAATGAGGAAAGCTTAAAACTGAATGTTAATAAACTGTTAGTTTATGCTGATGATGTAGTATTGTTGGCTGATTGTGAGGAGATACTAAAGGACAACACACACACACTATTGAGTAACACTAAGAACTTAGGACTGGAAGTAAATATCAATAAAACTAAATATATGGTCACACGTAGAAATACATTATATAATGGAAATGGACAGCTAATGACAAATGAGGGAAATTTTGAGGAAGTGGCTGAATTCAAATACCTAGGAACAACAATCACAAATAGGAATGAGATGCACAAAGAAATTAAACATAGGCTCAATTTTGGAAATGCATGCTATTATGCATTGCAGACACTCTTGATGTCCCAACTCCTTTCAAAAAAACATTAAACTGAAAATATATAAAACTATTATTCTACCAGTTATACTATATGGGTGCGAAACATGGACTCTTACTTTAAGGGAGGAAAGGAGATTACAAGTATTTGAGAATAAAGTACTTAGGAAAATTTTTCGACCAAAGAGAGATGAAGAGACAGGTGAATGGAGAAGACTACATAACGATGAACTACATGGTCTTTATAGGAAGCCAGATATAATAAGAACAGTTAAGTCTCGTAGACTGCGATGGGCAGGATATGTTGCATGTATGGGGAATGAAAGACTTGCATGGAAGCTTCTTGTAGGGAAGCCAGAGGGAAAACGCCCAGTTGATAGACCAAGAATGAGATGGGAGAATAACATTAACTATGATTTGAGGGAAGTAGATTATACAGGGAATGATTGGAAAGCATTAGCTCAGGATAGGGATGTATGGAGAGCTTATATCTGTGCGGCCATGAACCTACGGGTTCAATAGTGCCAGTGAGTAAGTAAATATACAAATTTTGCTACATACAGGGCATTTTCCTTGAAAAGCCATTACTTTTGTTTTCTCTGGTTGGTTTTGATGTTATATTTTATGGCTATTTTGTTAAAATTATATACTGAATATTGTAATTCGTCCTCTGCTACATCATCTGCGAAAATTAACCTATCTAATTTCATATTTCTATTCAATTGTATAAGCCTTGGATGGACTGGAGGAATAAAGGTAATATTTAAACTACAATTAAAGCAAATATAAACATAGATTTCTTTTATATGATTCTAAGGTCTAGCAACCTGATTTCCCTTGGTAGGGAATTCCAGTTGCAGGAAGTGGAGATTATGTATGATGTGGAGTGATGAGATGTCCTATGTTACATATTATATTAAACAAAATATTATTAATAAGCGACTGTGTTAAATTAAAATGTTTCATACCTCACCTCATATCAAAAGTTCAATATAAGTGATTGTGTGTTAAATTTGGTTGGAGAATAAATATTGGAAATGAGAGGCTGAATAATTGGGAGTCAAATTATGTCACAGTGGAACCAATGTCCACATTTCTTGATGCTTGTATTTTTATGGTGAAAAATTTTCATTCTCACAACTAAGATACTTATTATAATCTGGCTTATTGTTTTTTGATGTGTATGGCATGGGTGACCTTTTTGGCAGAAATGCTACCACTGTCAGTCAATCTTGGTGGTTAGTGATTGTGTTCTTTGCCTCTAGTCCTGAGGTCACGGGTTCAAACCCAGCTGATATTAATAGATTTTTTGGATGGAAAAATCCAAAGGGACAGTTGAAGTGTGTGTTTTTCAAAGTCAGATATCTACACATTCATTCTATGTAGATACCCAATTTTCAGAGGCCATAGCAACATATCATAATATAAATTTATGAAAATGCTGGTTTTAAAAATAAAATATATAAAATCCTTTTCAGAAAAAAATGCAAATGGAACAACTGCCAAAATTGTATAATACCTGAAACAAAATTTTATGCTTATTTAAGGTTTTGAAAAATGCACCACATCCTTCGGGAAGGATTTTAGACATTTTTAAAGCTGTTCATTGGGTTCTTGTTGTTTTTAACAAATATATTGTATAGTGGGTTGATCTAGTAGGGCATGTTCTCGTTTAGCATGTTACAGTGGCGAGGCGTGAGTTTGGGGAGAAGGGAAGCTCCATAGCAGGGGAGAAAAAAAAACTTTTCCCAAAAAATATTGATTTTAGGAAGTGATATTTTGAGGTTATTTTAATTAAATTATTTTCAGTCTGATCATCTTACCTCAATATTAATGTTGATTTGTTCTTGGACATGTTTCAAAACAATTATGTTTTATCGTCACCTTGTCCAGACTGGTTAGATTTATGTTGTACACCCTAGATGTCAATGTCAGCTCCATCCTGTGGTTGACCAAAGAACCTCCAAACAAGGCCACGCTCCATCGGTATTTCAAAATTCACAACTGTGTTTTTGTTCTTCTGAATATACATTTTTTCCCAAATAGTCAGATGTTTTGTATTTTCTAACTGTTTTAATAATTTAGTGTCCTGATTTTATATTATGGTTTTCAGACCAAACATGAGCAGCAACTGCATTTTTTATATTTTCCCATTTTTAATATTTCTTGTGTGTTCTTTGGAAATATTAAAAATGGGGAAATAGAAAAAATCTGCAGTTGCTGCTCATGTTTGGTCTGAAAAACATATAAATTCGGACACTGAATTATTAAAACAGTTAGAAAATACAAAAGAGCTTTATTATTTGGGAAAAAATCTATATTCAGAAGAACAAAAACAGAGTTGTGAATTTTGAATACTGATGGAGCGTGACCTTGTTTGGAGGTTCTTTGGCCAACCACAGGATGGAGCTGACATCGACATTCAGGGTGTGGAACATAATGCAACATAAATCTAACCAGTCTGGAAAACCTGATGATAAAACAGAATTGTTTTGAAACGTGTCCAAGAACAAATCAATATTAATATTGAGGTAAGATGATCAGACTTTATCAAAAAGGTTATATAAAAAAAAAGAGATGTTAGACATTATTCAATTATAGTTTCGCCAAACTGTTTCAGGCTTGTTATGTGATGAAATGAGTGTTTTTTTTTGGACTTTATGAAAATTAATATAAAAAATTATGGAATATATCTTTATGAAAGTGATTCAAAACCTGTCTTATTCCAAACATTCTTTTCAGGTGAAAACAAAAGACATGGCCAGCAGAATAATTTTTTGAGATTATTGGAACCACATACCCATGGGATAGTTTGATAGGAATTTTGATTGAAATGTCTTGTGAAAACTTTAGGTCATTATATTGAGTATTTAATTCAATGAGAGGCTGTGTGACCTACAATTTTCTATTAATTTTATTTTGTCTTGAAATGAAAGTGAATTAAACTAGTGTTCTAAAAGTTTTTTAATAACACACACTCATTATGGGTTCATGGTGCTTTTCCAACTCCATTTGAACGTTCCCGACAGAGCTACTAGCATGAGAGGACTCTTGGAAGCTCTTCGCTAGTGAGTCTCTATACATTTCACTCATGACAAAATGCGGCATAAAATAAATTACAAGAAACACTTGAAAATTCACTATTTACATTCACTCTATTTGTCTAGTGACAATCACAATAAAATATAACATACAAACTATATACTATAAACAATTATTAATTAAATAAAAATAAAACTTAGTTTTATTTGATTTTCATATTTATTAAGATATAATTCAGTGACAGCTGTTTCGGTACACTGTACTTTCTTCAGACATGTTAACAAATTATGAATTGTGTTATTATAGTACATATCAACTGATCTAAGCAACAATACAACAAAATTTTTCTCTTCAAATACAACAATAATTTATTTAAATTTTTTAATTTAACAAAGGTGATTCATTCAAATCAAGAAGGTACATGTCTGAAGAAGGTACAGTGTACCGAAACAGCTGTCATTGAATTATATCTTAATAAATATGAAAATCAAATAAAACTAAGTTTTATTTTATTTGATAAATCATATTTGAAGAGAAAAATTATACGCTCAGACCGAAACTTGAACCCGGGACCCTTTATCTAAACGCAAATTTTTCTCTATATATGTTGTAATTCCCGCCCACCAAATGCTTTGAAGCCTTTGCTTCTATCTTTGCAAATGGCGGCTCCCAAGGGTCCCAGGTTCAAGTTTCGGTCTGAGCGTATAATTTTTCTCTTCAAATATGATTTATCCATTATTGAGATGTATGAAATTAATAATAAGAACATTTATTTTATTTAATTAATAAATATGGATTTTCATCAAGTAAACATCAACTCTATTGATTATAAACAATTAAACTAAATAAAATGAATAAAACTGCTATTGCAATACTAACTGAGGACAATGAACTTTACTTCAACATAGAATGTTGGCGATAAGATGTGACTAGGCCTCTCGCATCCAAGCACCAGTAATGGAAGATGTAATTTGAGAAACCTCCAACAGATGACACTAGTGTACAGATTTAACTTATAAATTATTTACTTATAAATTTATTTAAAATGAATTAAACTTTTTAACATAAGAATTTTATAATTTTAAATAATATTTAAAAGTTTATTTTTGTAAAAATTATAGGGCATCCATTGATGTCTCGCCACTGGCAGGTTATCATTTCTTGATATTTAATTTTAGGAAGTTATATTTTGAGGTTATTTTAATTATATTATTTTTAGTCTGGACATCTTACCTCAATATTAATGTTGATTTGTTCTTGAACATTAATATTGAGGTAAGATGTCCAGACTAAAAATAGTATAATATCATTTCTTGTTTGATTCATAATTTCTATTTCTTCTAATATGTTTATTTTCTGGTTATTATTTTCTCTGCATTATTGAGAGGGTGTTTTCTACTGTGTTGAACTGATGTGACCTGTGTTTAACTTTATTAGAAGGCTGAGTTATTCATAGTTAAATATGGGAAATAACATTATGAGGTTTGTCCACCGCTGTGGTCTCGGGGTAGCATGCTGCCTTGTCACGCAGCGGGTCCGGGTTCGATTCCCGGTCGGGACAGTTTTTCTGGGTAAGGTTTTTATCGGGGTTTTTCCTCACCTGTAAGATAAATGTCAGGAAAATTTTAAGGCCCAAACGGTCCCCGAAATCATATGGCCATTGCAATCATCATCATTATATTCATCTTAGGTTAAGCTTAGGATTTAAGGGGGTATTAATGTGGGTTTAATGGTTAGTAAAGGATGTTGGGCGCTAGGAGTACCGAAAGGATATCTCCATGTATGAGATCTTAGGTTGCTCAGGTTGGTAATCGGTAGAGTTGAGGTTCTTTCTCAGGGATAAGCAAGGAGCTGGCCGGCGCAAGACTACGCGAGATGAAGTTCAATAAAAAATATTTTATTAATCGATGGACACTATATATATGTAAGATTGTTGCATTTGATGTCGGACAAGGTATTGACCGCAGTAACGCATTTAGAACTCAAGATGAAGTCTCTAATGATCTAACACGGATTAATCAATTTCAAGTTGAAGTTATGTTTGTATTATGTTACTTTAAAGCCATGCCGGTCGTCCCGACTCCTGCCTCGGTGAGTTCCGCCGGACTAAGGACGCCGAACTCTAAACGCTGAACTCAGAATGCAGAACTAAAAACTAACTTAATATAATTATTGTTGGTATAAGGTAAACTTCGTTACCCTCTCCCTGGCATCGTGTCGTCATGAGGTCATTACCTTGTCGCGATACAACACTTTATTATATTGGTTGACAACGATTCCTTAGTACCAAAGAAGGAATCGCCGTCTTTCCATTGGATAAGGATCCACCATGTTCCCTGTATGGACACTCCTTTGGGTCAGTGGCCTTTTCCCGCCTGTTTGGTAGGCTTCGCGTCCTCGCGGTTTGTCGAGTTCGTTATAATGCGTTGTTTACTCGACGCTGTAGTTCCCCAGCCACAAATCATGCTTTGTTAATGACCTGTCAGTGAAGCTCAGTTTAAGATCTTGGATTACTGGTCCACAAAGAAATGTCCAGTAATCCGCTAGTAAAAATAAGTTTTCTTGAATTTTAACTCTATTGTAGCCGCGTCAAGGGCCTGTCGCTTAACAAAAGCGGTACCATGTACTTGTTAAATGAAATAGTTATTAACTAACTGATCGTTTATTCCTACTTCTATCAACTTCATTTGATTCAATTTATTTTAATTCAATTATATGAAAATCAAAATCCTCATGTTCTCACCGTTCGATTACATATAAGTTTCATATACCTGCGGTTATTATTTCATCCCTTAGACATTTAACATGATAATAATACAGGTCCTAATTAATTTATTATTTTTATTTATTAATCTAGGAGTCGGAGTGAAAGATTTTGCTTCAGATTAGGGACTCTCGTGGCGCACCGTTATCATCATCATCATCATCACCTATCATATCATCGGAGCAACATAACCCTGCCTACCAGGTGCCCCAACCTCAGAAGTGGATTACAAGTATGCCATGCCAGGAGAGAAACCAGGAATGTTGAAAGACAACCTGTGGCATGTTGAAAAAAAAAAACATTATGCGGATTCTTAATTCGTAAATTAATGAGTCATTTTTTTACATCTTACCTCATACTTTGTTTCTTTAAACACGGGAACCAGTTTTCAAGAGAACCATTTCTCTCATTTTCAACTGACATTATGACTACTGGATTTTCATTGGAATCTCCATCAATAACGTTGCCATCTGGTGTTGATTTGATGAACTCCGAGAAGGTCACGTTCATCAGAAATCTCGAAATTCATGGATCTAAATTTGTTCTTCTGAATATATATATTCTCCCAAATTGTCAATTCTAAAGGTTTTTCTAATTGTTTTAAAAGTTGGGCCTCTTTTTCAAGTTTATGATTCTCCTATAAACTATGTGCTGCAATAGCTGATTTTTTAATTTCACCATTTTTAATATTTCTAAGGTGTTCCTTTGGGCAAGAGTCAAAATTTCTTTTTGTTTTTCCTATGTATACTTTATTGCAGTCTTTAAAATTAATTTGATAAATTACAGATTTTTTGCTATCTGTGGTAAAGTATACATAGGAAAAACAAAAAGGAATTTGACACTCACACAAAGGAACACTTTAGAAATATTAAAAATTGTGAAATTGAAAAATCAGCTATTGCAGCACATAGTTTGTTGGAGAATCATAAACTTGAGAAAGAGGCCCAACTTTTAAAACATTTGGAAAAACCTTTAGAATTGACAATTTGGGAGAAGATATATATTCAGAAGTACAAATTTAGATCCATGTATTCCGAGATTCCTGATGAACATGACCTCATCTCGAAGTTCAGCAAATCAACACCAGATAGCAACGTTATTGATGGAGATTCCAATGAGAATCCGGTAGTCATAATGTCGGTTGAAAATGAGAGAGATGGTCTTCTTCTTCTTCTTCTTCCTTCCAAGTATTAGGCAAGGCCTGTTACGATCCTATAGAAAATTTTCCCTCCAGCATTTCATAGGACGGTATATAATTATAAACAGCTTTGGGGATCCGATTTGAACTCATTCTTTCTAGATGGTGTTTCCAATTTAGTTGGTACTGTTTAATATATTCCAAAATTGGCGTAGTCTTCAATTCTTTTAAGATATCGGTGTTCCTTTTCCGATCCCATCTGGTGTAACCTGCTGTTCTGCGCATGAATCTCATTTCACAAGCTGTTATTCTGTTTTCATGTTGTCTTTTTAGTGTCCATGCTTCACTACCATAGGTCAACACTGGTCTAGCCAGTTATTATGCTTTCAGGTCTTATACGAGAGAGATGGTTCTCTTGAAAACTAGTTCCTGTGTTTAAAGAAATGAAAAATATGAGGTAAGATGTAAAAAAATACTCATTAAATTATGAGTTAAGTTACCCCAATGATATGATGGTTAAAAAAATAGAAAAAAACAAATAGACTATTTCATATGTACATTTCTTTACTATTATATACGTTTGTCTTCTATTTGCAGCATTTGGCCTTCTACACAAACGTAAACGTTTATTTTCTCTGGGAACAAATAATGCTCTACTCGAGTTCCTACTGGAAGGTACACCAACAGTGCGAGAACAGTTAGTGGATTCCAGGAAAGAAGTAGACAAACAGCTCAAGTCTTCATGTGAAGCATTTATTAGACATGCCACCAAGAACCTCGCTACACCACTTCTAGCTTTTCTTGATAAGGTAAGAATTATCTACTAAAACCCTTTCTAACTTAATTTTCAGAAATACTCTACCTTTATTTTTGTCATGTGCCAAGGATACATGATGGTCTAGAAGAAAATTGTTGGCTGATAAATCCTCATTATATAACCTCTCAATTGGAGCACATGGAACTTCAATTATGTAAGGTGCTCCGAAATTCTTCATTCAAATTAATACAGGAGATGAGGAACATCAAAACAAATATATTCCGATAAGGAACATATGGTCTCAGAAGTCAACTTGTAACGTTAGAGAACATTTTGTTAATGGTGTTGACATAAACTGTTGTGTCGGTTGAGGTGGCCCTATGGCCTGGCCACGCAGATCACCTGACCTCACATGTCTGTATTTCTTCCTCTGGGGACATTTGAAGCAGATGGTGTATGAAACCGTTGTGAAAACGAAGAAAACCCCATCACTAGAATTGCTGTTGCGGACATGCCAGGGATCTTCGAACAAACACGATCAATCGTTAGACAATGTACTGTGTGCATACAGGCTATTGGTCGTGCATTTGAGCAATTCTTGTGAATGCTATTGCTGTAATTAGTATGTTAAACTACCTTTGTGTAAATAGTCTCTAACATTACAAGTTGACTTCTGAGACCATATGTTCCTTATCGAAATACACGGTAATTGTTTTGATGTTCTATACCTCCTGTATTAATTTGAATAAAGAGTTTTAGAGTACTCTGTAGTTAGAATGATCACCTACCTTTGTCATAGATATGTTGAAAATGATGATTTTGTACTGCCACACATTACTGACTTTTTAAAAGGAAGTTTCAATTTACGTACATTAATTTTTCTTATGAAATTGTGAAGTCAAGCATTTTAACCTTTTGACTGCCGAGTTTCCCTTTTGCCAGCTGAGCTGTGGGTGCCAGGTTTTTTAAATGTAAAGTACTACGCCATACTATATAATATAAACCTATATAAAGTATAATTTACTGTCTACATGCCATGCTAAATTGAATTAAAACTCACTATTATACATTTATTTGAAGGTTAGATGGTGTTGCTTCCACTTGTAAAGATCCCAGGTTCGAATTCAGCACGGTGTCTTCATTGGAATTTGTTATCTCTATCACTAAAACATTTATCCTATTGAATACTTTTGATGGCATTATCACTAAACACTTATCATATTAAATATTTTTGGACATTTTTTTAGGGTCCTGGGTTCAAATCAATTCAAATCAAACAGCTGTTCTATGCCGTGTGTTTCGTTCTGGCGCAACATGCCCACCACTGTCACTCACACCCTGTTCATTTAGGTCTACATCACCTGCTTTACTATTTACAGGCTTGGATTGTAATAACATTCTCTTAGAAATAGGACTACTATCACATTCGTTAAACGAATAATCATTTGATGAACTCTTACTATTACTTTCATCTTCTGATAAAACTGACACAATAAACTCGTGTATTGTATTTTCGTCATCTTCCAGACATGAATCACTGTGTTTCACCACACAACCTACCCCTTGGTCAGGTATCTTTTCAACTAAAACTAAATTAATAAAGAGAAAATCCTGAAATTGCAACATTCCATAGCCAAAAAAATACCTTGAAACATGAATATACACCCTCCTTTAGAAAACCCTTTTACCACCAGCCTGTACCACTATTCTGTCAGGGATGTGCAAAGTATTGCTACGAAAGGATGTACTAACACAGAACGAAAAATAATTTTAGTAAATTGAAGCGAAAACTTCGAGAAAAAATATTTAAAATAATAATATTGAAAACTGGAGCTTGCCGGGCGCGGTGTACCGCTGTATACACACTTTCACCGATGCACACTGGGCATGGTGTACAAAAGGTTAAAAGATATAAAAAAGTGTGGCTCTACAAAGATATAATTTTCAGCTGCTTCTATGATAAAAATAGCTGATTATTGTAACTATAAATCGGATATAATAAGAACAGTAAAATCTTATAGACTGTGATGGGCAGGACACGTGGTACAAATGGAAAATGAAAGAGGAGCATGGAGGATTATTGTAGGAAAACCAGAGAGAAAATTCCCACTTGATAGACCAAAAATGAGGTAGGAGAATAACATTAACTATGATTTGAGAGGATGATTGGAGAACATTAGCTCAGGATAGGGATGCATGGAGAGCTTATGTCTGTGCGACCATGAACCTACGGGTTCGATAGTGCCAGTGAATTAGTTGGTTTATCTTCTTCTTTTTTTATCCAACCAAGTCTTAGACCTATAGGCCTGTTACGGTCTCACTGATGAATTTTGTATCCAGAGTTTCCTTGGACGGTCCTGAGATCTCTTCCCTGTTGGACAATAACGAAACATGGCCTTGGGAACTCTATCTGAACTCATTTAGTTAGTTTACTATAACTGTAATTGAAGTTGAGCTATCCATGCACTTCAATTGAGGGGTTATATAAGAAAATTTACTGGCTGACAACTTGTTTCCAGACCATTTACGCATTGCTAAATTATGGTGGCTCTGAATAAACTAACTAAGGGCCGCATGCAAATACATTAGCCTCTACTCAAATTACTTCCAATCACTGGTGAGCTGACTTTCCGTGAGCAAGTGCAAAGATTGAATTAGCAACCAACTAACTGGTCATGCATGAAAGTCGTTTTTGTAATATTGGCAAGAAATTACCCAGAATTCTCAGCGATAAAACCACTTCCATAATTTTCGTCTGCTAGAGGAACGCATTTACACTTGCATCCCGCAAATAATACCGTATACGACATCTGCATCGTGCAATATTAGCCGATTCTCCTGTTCTTCCAGTTGAATTCTTTGGTAGACTCTATCAAATTCCTCTTCTCCGACATCTTGGATAAAGCAGCAAGGTATGCAGCAAGGTTTCAAACTATATCGGTTACCATCGGTTTGCTCACAATTCGTTTCTCTGCTAGGTCACCTCGCCAGGTAGCTTAGGAATTTCAACAACTATTATCACATGAACAGATTTTCGAGTACACAAAAATGTATTTGGATGCAATTTTCTCAGCAGAGTACAGGCAGAGAACGACTTTTACGGTCTAATGCGTTCATAGATTGGAGCCTAACTAACTAACTAACTCACTGGCACTATTGAACCCATAGATTCATGGCCACACAGACATAAGCTCTTCATACATCCCTATCCTGAGATAATGTTTTCCAATCATCCCCTGTATAATATACTTACCTCAAATCATAGTTAATGTTATTCTCCCACCTCATTCTTAGTCTACCAACTGGGCGTTTTCCCTCTGGTTTTCCTACAAGAAGCTTCCATGCACATCTTTCATTCCCCATTCATATTTACGACCGTTGTTCTGTTATGGTAATGCACTGATTCTTTCTCCATCTGTTGGTAGACCGATGAACCTCCAAATCAATTCACATTCCCGGGAATTTCAAAATAAATTAATTTCTCTTTATTTTTTATTATAGATTTTTCCCCAAAACCTTGAGTTCTCTAGGTTTTTCTATTTTTTATTAATTTAGCCTTTCTTTTAATTTTAATGTATTTGTGATCAAGCATGAATAGCAACTACAGATTTTCCTATTTCCCCATTTTTAACATTCCTGAGATGTTCTTTCATTTTGTATTATTAACAATTATATTTTTATTAATTAAATAAAAATAAAACATAGTTTTATTTGATTTTCATATTTATTATATAATTTAGTGACAGCTGTTTCAGTACACTGTACCTTCTTCAGACATGTTAACAAATTATGAATTGTGTTCCAAATGATCTAAGCAACAATACAACAATATTTATTTAAATTTTTAAATTTAACAGAGGGGATATATTCAAATCAAGTTGAGAATTTAACAGTTTATTACTACTTTTCAATTTATTTATTTCTACAGCCTCCAAAAGATCTAAACATGTTTGTGATAAGGGTAAGAAGTTAGATCTTTTGGAGGCTGTAGAAATAAATAAATTGAAAAGTAGTAACAAACTGTTAAATTCTCAACTTGATTTGAATATATCCCCTTTGTTAAATTAAAAAAATTCAAATAAATATTGTTGTATTGTTGCTTAGATCAGTTGGAACACAATTCATAATTTGTTAACATGTCTGAAGAAGGTACACTGTACCGAAACAGCTGTCACTGAATTATATAATAAATATGAAAATCAAATAAAACTATTAATTAATAAATATGGATTTTCATCAAGTAAACACCAACTCAATTGATTAACAATTGTATTATTCTCTTCCCATCAGGAATCAAACCCTTGACCTTCCAGCTTGCAGTATATTGCCTTAATCAATTACATTGCCGTGTGCCCCAAAAGTATTGTTAAAACACTATCCAGTTTTGATTTTGTGCTTTATTGTCATGGTTTTATTCATTCTTCATTATATGTATCCAGTCGTAGCTGATGACACAAATCCATTGCATACTTATTCCTGTTGCAGAAGAATCCATACTGTGTATAAGTTGCAATGGTACTGCATTGATGTACATACAGCTTATGTGGGCATTTCTTCTATAACAAGGTTAACCCTTATGGTAAAATCAAATGTTTCCTACCTCTTCTCATATAAATCTTCTAAGTAGATCGCGATTTCAAGACCATAATGGTCTCATCTTCAGTACTATATTGGCGACTGATGTTATGTCGATCGGAAGAAACTCTTCTTCCCTCTATTGGTGGACCAATGAACCTCTGGATCAGGTCAGAATTTGCGGGAATTTCGAAGTTCATAAGTTTTCCTTTGTTTTTCTGAATGTGGATTTTTTTCCAAACTGTGAGTTCCTTTTGTTTATTTGTTTAATTAGACTGACTTTTGATTCAATTAAATGTTTTTTGGACCAAGCATTTATAAATATTTAATTGAATCAAAAGCCAGTCTAATTAAACAAATAGATAAACAAAAGGAACTCACGGTTTGGGAAAAAATCCACATTCAGAAAAACAAAGGAACACTTATGAATTCGAAATTCTCACAAATTTTGACCTGATCCAGAGGTTCATCGGTCCAACAATAGAGGAAAGAAGAAGAGTTTCTTCTGATCGACATAAGATCAGTCGCCAATATAGTACCGAAGATGAGACCGTTATGGTCTCGAAATCACGATCTACTTAGAAGATTTATATGAGGAGAGGTAAGAAACACTTGATTGTACCATGAATTAAACCTCATAGTGATTAAATCCTGTAAAAGTTAAAAAAAGGTTAACCCTTTTCACCCATCAAGGTGAGTGCCCATGAGATTGTAAAATATTAAGAATATAAAAAAAATATATATATATAACATTGTGTCTTTCTTCAAAATTGATGTATAAAACTATTATTAATACTTCACAACAAGGAACAAAAATATTTGTTATTTATAAAATCTTTTATAAATTTGATATAATACATATGATTGCTATGGTAAACAAGTTTTAAAATTATATACTTATAGCCTCTTGAAGTCACAATTCACTAATAAAACATAACATTATTATGTAATAATCTATAAACATTTCATTATAATTTATATTCAAAATTTATCACAACACTTATATAAATATCTATTAAAAACCTATGCAATATAGAGCATTTAGGAATTGGGTATTCTCTTATGTCAACAATGTCTAAATTATAATTTTTATATTTTACAGAGTCAAGTATTCTTAAGCATGCAGAATGCAGTTGGAGGAAATGTAACGTTAGCTCAGCAACCATTTGCACGTGCTGACTTGATTGGTCAGATCATACAAGACACTCAACGCCTCATCAAAAGTCAACTGCCAATCATTCAGCGGAGCATGCAACTATATTTAGCTAATCGTGAAACTGAATTCATACTTTTCCGACCAATTAAGGTAATTATATTTAGTATATTTGAAAAGAAAAATGTATGCCTAGACTGGGGTTTGAACCCAGGACCTTTGACTCTCTATGTCAATGCTCTTCCATATGAGCTACGTAGGCCTCCAATTTAAATGCGTATTTTTCTCTTATACATAGTTAATTCCCTAATCCCAAATGCTACGAGCCGTTGCTACAATTTTTGCAAATGGCAGCTTCTTTATTAAGAAGACTTTTTATTGGGAATTTAAACATTACTTATAAAGCCAGTAGTGCTTCTTTCAATGATAATATTATTCATTTTTAAACATCTTAATGATGGACAATCGGCCCCGGTGGACTAGTGGTTATGCTCCTTGCGTCTGGTCCCGAGGGTCACGGGTTCAAACCCGGCCGGGGTCAATGGATTTTTTAGGATGAACTTTAAGCCGTGGGTCCCGAGTCTGAAGATTTTCAGGCTCGTAAAAAATCCTTAAGCCTGAATGAAAAGGCCTCTAAGCAAAATTTACCGAATTTTCCTGTCCTAGTACTACCTTGGTTTCCTAGATGTCAGTATGAGGCAGAACGCTGAACACGGGCCACTCAAAGTGACATCTATACGAAAACAAGTGTAACTAAATTAGTATGGTTCAAATTCTTCCCTGTAGGGGGAGAGCGCCTAAATCTCTGTAAAGGGAAAACATGGGCTTACAATACAAAAAAAATGATGGACAAATATTTAGTGTCTGCTTACAATCGACATTGGTTTTTAATTGGTTAAATATAGTAAATTATTTAAATAGTAAATTATGTTGCTTTTACAAACAACCCTGAGGCTGATGATAAATAGACTACAAGTATTCAAAAAAGGAATGGCATAATATATTTTATGTCTTAGTACTTCATAATTGTCAGTTTATTATTAGGATATGGTTTGTGTAATTGATTTGGTAATACTTTCGTGGACATTAAAATTTTCAAAACACCTATTTGGGCATTAATTTTACCATACATATAAAAATATTAATTATAGCAACTAAACATTTCCAGTTAACAAAATTAATTTTTAAACACAATTAAGTCTTCCCTCATAGTGAGAATTCCTAAAATAAGTAATTACAATTAAGTCTGTATAAGAACTGAAATAGGAATTACATTTAATAAATTTTTCCATGAAACTCATATCACAGACAATAAATACAAACCATCCTTCATAAATATTTTCAATTCCTTTAGAGAAACTGAAATCGGACTTACAGTTATTAAATTTTCCTGTGAAACTAGTATTATGGGCACTAACTATAGATTCACCATTTGTAATATTCATATCACCACTTTCACTTATAGATAGAGATTTGTGAAAGTGGTTCTATTTTTAGGGAAGATTTGTTTTAAAATTTCAAGATTTCAATGTTATTGGGAATTTGGCGGTGTTAGTCTAAAATATGTAAATTTGAGTCTCTTTAATCCTAGTTTAGTATATTAACACAAATAAGAATGATATATCCAGTAGTTTAAGGTCAACTTTTAGCTTGTACAATTGATAGAGATTTTAATACACTAAAATGCACAAAATTTTAATCCTAGTCACTAAATTGTAAGTAAAATTTACCTTTTAAGAAAAAACAACCATGGTGAGTATCTCTGCATTCTCAGGTTTCAATCTCCGTCTTCAATTACTCACCACAACACCATACCGAGAAAAAGATCTTTCTGAGTCCACATTTAAAGTTGGATACTAGATGGCTTCAAGAGATGTCTTGACAATTTCTGTATATTCTTCCCTCAAAGAGCAAATCATTTTCCAAATGTCTACATGGATACACTCTGGTCATTTCAACTTTTCTTTTATGAAGCCTTGGAGAACAACATAGCCTTCATAGAATTTAGAAGATTCAATGACACTTGCATATGACAATTTCTTCAATTCCACCATGGCACTGTCAGCACTGAGAATTTGATTACTAAGTGTCCTGAGGTCAAATAATTTACTAACTGCTGCAAACACGAATTTTGAAGGGTCTTCCGCAATCAAGTTTTTCAGCTTCGTAAGACTCTTTTGTGCAGTAGTTTTCAACTGGTTCACCACTTCAGCTTTCCTGAGAGCTGTCATCTCTTGCAACAAAGTTGTGAGTTGTGTCGAGAATACCTATTTCTTCTTCTTCTTCTTCTTTCTTCCAAGTATTAGGCCAAGGCCTGTTACGATCGTATAGAAAATTTTCCCTTATGGGAAATTCTCGTATAAGACTTGAAAGCATAATAATAGTCCCTTCGATTGGTTGCTGGCCAAAGGAAGGCAAGACCAGTGATGGGGCTGCCATCTTATAGCCTCTGGTCAGGCTTTTCTGGAGAAGAAAAGAAAATAAAGGAAAGAAGAAATGGAAAAAAGGAAGGACTCCCTAGCCCTCGGATGCCCTAATAGTGTTGGGGTCGAAAAAACAAGAGTTAACCAAGAGAGGTTAGATAGTAAAGTTAAAAGAGTGCAAAATACAAGTAAGTGGAAGAAATGTTTTGCACAGCTTGGGCACCTTGTGGTCGCCATCAACATATCCCTTAGATGAGACCCCTTGTTAATAAATCAAGCACGTTCTCCATAACCTTTAGTTTGGAATGAACATCATGAGTTGTGGGATAACTGTCACCTTCCAAGAAGGTAATCAAATTAACAAATTGGTTGCAGTTATTAGCAACAAATTGAGCCTGAACTTTTCTGATGGCTAAGAAAGGGGACTTACATCTTTAAGAAACTTCACGCCACCGTTTTCTTCACCCAGCTGCTCCATAAATTCCAATATGTCATCAAGGTATTCATGTATATACTTTGCAGCTTCAAACCATGTGTTCCATCTAGTTTGTACTGGCATGGGAAAATGCCTAACTTTTCCAGGGTCATTCTCATATTTCTCACAAAGAAAGTCAAGATACAAATGCTTCCTTTTTCTTGTATTGAGAAACAACAATTATGTTCAGTTCATCTATGTTGCATTGCCAAATCTGACCCAATCTGAACCAACAAGTTGATTTTGTGGGCCCTGCATTGAATATGGGCAAGTTTCTCCCCCACTAAGCCTTTTAGAGTATTGGCACATAAAGTCATGTACCGTGCCAAGTCGGAAATAATCCCTAACACATTGTCATATCCAACTTCATATTTATTTAGTGTCCACAATACTTTGAGTGCATGTTGAACTGGTGGCTATGTCAAGCACAGCACTGGCAGCCAAGTAAACTTCTTGCTTATCCATGGCCTCCAAAAGACGAAACAGAATATTAAATATGCAGTTCCCATCACATGCTGAAAAGTTTTATTGTCCTTTACTATTTGTTTTAATTCCTCCACTTTTTTGTCCCAATAATTGGTATGTAATGTTGCCGAATTCTATCTGCAGAAGACAAGTCAGAACTGCCCTTTATATATTTGCTCAATCATTCTCTCATCTTGAGATGATCTAACTTTTCCACAGAAATTCCTGCACACAAAAATGCCCTCCATAGTGTCAACAATGAACTCTGTTTTGTCTTTTTTTTGCTTTCTTAGGCTGTAAAAAAGGATCCTTCAACAGATAATTGGCATTTAATTTTAGGAAGTTATATTTTGAGGTCTGGGAAAGCTGACGATAAAACAGAATTGTTTTGAAACATGTCCAAGAACAAATCAACATTAATATTGAGGGAAGATGTCCAGACTAAAAATAATATAAGATAATTGGCACTTCAATGATGTCATCTTATTCTTAGCATTTTTGTGAGTTTCACTGGCTATATGTTTTAGCAACGTGTCCTTTCTTTCATATTCTAGTCTTCTGTTATAGTACCGACATATTAATATTGTTTCATTGTTTACAAAAAAACTTTCACTGCTGAAAACCTGTGCCCTACTTTTGGCTGACACACTTGGTTTTGGCATGACAATAGGTAGAAAATTAAAAAACAAAAAAAAATGATAATGAAAATTACTTGAGACTTAAGTAAAACACAAACTGACCAAAGTATACATTTCACATTCACTGAATGTATCTGTTGATTGAAACAAAGTTTTAAGGGGGAAAGAGTGGTAATTAAAATTGTGCATGACCATTGTTTTTCAAACTGTCAGTATTTGTTCTGTTACATTTTGTTAAAAATCCATGTTAAAGATATGTGTTCCAATAGAAAAAATGTGTTTATGTAATTAAATTCTGTTTTAATTAAATTGGGAATAATAATATTTATCAATATGATGTTGGTTTATTCAAATTTGGCAGTGCTTGCATTAATATAAGTTACTGCTTATACTTAAAGAATGTTTTCTTTAGATTTGAACATACCATTGCTTAATGATGATCGATATAAAATTGATAATTATGTCTTAAAAATTTAGGGGATAAAGACGCATCTTACACATTAATATAATTCATATTTCTTGGAATTCATATTGGCCATATGTTTGAGCATGAGAAAGACAGAAAATATTATCTCTATATTGTGAACTGTGTTGCAACCATTTCCCTTTGCAAGAGTGCATGAAGGAAGCAGATATGGTGGCATCACATATGGCAGTTAAAAGAAGATGGAATCCAAAAACAGTGTTTAAAAATGCATTATGAAAATTTCACGAATAGAACAAAAAATCTCCGGAATTCGTTGAAAATTTTAAATTTTGATGTTATTTCGCATTATCGTAGGATATCGCGTTATTTCGTGATTCATAAATGCTTTTTTTGAGGTTATGGGAAGTGGAGTTGAGAAATGGTACAAGAAAATGACAAAATTAGAGCATTTTGCATTATTGCAACTTGCAAATTTCACGGATCTCTACTTACAGATATTTCTTATACACACACAGTTTATTTTGCCAACTTACAAATTGTTGTTTTCTAATGGCGAGATTTGACGCTTGTCATTTTCTCTCTGGCTTCCCAGTACAAGCGAACAAGGTCCTTAGAGTGTTGTGCAGTTGGATTTAAAGCTGGACAGACTAGAAGGTGGTGTTTGTCCATGATCAGGTCTGGGTCTTTGCATATGACACATCTGTCAGATTGGAAAACGATTATTCTGTGGAGATGATGAGCCAGGCATTCGTGTCCTGACATCAGTCTGAATTTTGCTACTGCTTCCTTGCAGCCTTTATATTTTATTTCTATGTATAGCTCATCAATTTTTTCCCATGATTTCCCTCTGGCTGTTGCAATGTTTTCTTTCATGTTTTCCATTTGGAATGCTTCCTTAATTTCTTCGATCTTTCTGTGGAGGTTCGAATTGGGGTGGGTTGTTATCTGTATTTTGGTATCCTTTTTGGCAAGTCCATCAGCTATTTCATTGCCAAGTATTCCGATGTGTGAGGGTATCGACTGGAAGGCTATTAATTTATTTTGTTTGTTGAGGTATTTCAGAAGTTTACAGCATTCCAAGATGGTTTCATTTTCTGGTGTTTGGATGGAGGTTATTGCTTGTATAGCGGCCTTAGAGTCTGCCAGAATAACAGCTTTTGTAAACATTTTTGTTCGGAATAGGAGCTTCTGGAGTGTGACTTCTATGGTTTTTACTTCACCATCGAAAGCTGTATTGTTTGTGCCTACTGCAACATATTGACTAAAGAGATGAGAGTAAATTCCTGCGCCAGCATTTTCACTCTTGGTTTTGGAACCATCAGTGAAGACTCTTAGCCACTCTGGTTCTGGGAACTTTTTACTAATAGTTTCTAAGGTCATTTGTTTGGCTATTGATGGATTTGTATCATTTTTCTTTATTATTTCGTCTATTGAGAGGGTTGCATTGTACAGTTGATAATCTAATGGGCTTGGTATTTGAGGTGTTGGTTCAGTTTTGGCATCTAATTTATGTTTTTGGAAAAGATTACTAGTTTTGTGGAGAAAGGAAGGTTGTGTGATTAAGATCTGGGGTGTTGTGCTTTGAGGTTAGATTGCTTTTGGTAGAGCTGCTAATTTTGTGTGCATGATGCAGGATTTCTTTTCTATCTCATTTTGAATTGAGGTGTTGCCTGTGAACATTATCATAGTTGCAGTGTTAGTTGATTTTACTGCTCCAGTGACTAATCTTAGCATTCGATTCTGGATTATTTCTAGTTTATTCATTGTGGTGTCTTTAGCTGTTACTGTTGTTTCTGCTCCATAGGTTATAATTGGTTTCATGTAGATTTTATATGTTTTGTTTAGGGTGTCCAATGAACTCCCCCATTTCTTCCCAGCTAATCTCTTCAGTATGTATGAGTTTTTGTTCGCTTTTTCTTCGATCTTGTTGACATGATGCTCCCAGTTTAGTTTATTATCTAGATGGACTCCTAAGTATTTTGTGCAATTGGATTTGGTTATCGGGTTATTATTGATTGGTATGTTGAAGGATTCACTTGTGTGTCTTAGTGAGAAGTACTGGTAAAATGTTTTTGACATGCTGATTTCCATGTTGTTAATTGTGCACCAGTGTTGTAGCCTTTTTATGGCATTGTCCATATACTTCTGCAGCTGTTCTTTGTGGTTTCTGGCTGAATTGTTGGCCTTCGTACATATGACTAAATCATCTGCAAATAGTGCACATTTGATGTGCTGATTAGTTTTGATTTCCTTAGGGAGGTAATTGATGTAACTATTGAAGAGGATGGTGCTTGAGATTGCACCTTGTGGGAGTCCTGTTTTGGTTTGGATGTAATTTGATTGGAGGTTGTTATAATTGGAAGCTATCCATCTTTGTGTTACAAAGGATTTAACCCAGTGTAACATATGGCCTGTTATTCCCATTTTTTGTAGCTTCCAAATAAGGTTGGTGTGCCACACTTTGTCATAGGCTGCTTGTAGGTCTACAAATACTGCTAGGACACTCTCTCTTCTGTTGAAGGCATGCTTGATCTCCTGGGTGAATTTAACCAATTGGTGACTTGTTGAAAGTTTTGGTCTAAAACCTGCCTGTTCTGGAGTCAGAAGGTGTTGTGTTTCCAAATACCAATTTAATCTAGCCATAACCATTCTTTCCATTATCTTGGCTAGTACAGATGTTAAAGATATTGGGCAGTAGCTATTTATGTCTTCTGCTGGTTTATTAGGTTTTTGAATAGGTATTACAATGGCCTTTTTTCCATTCTGCTGGTATGCTGTACTGTTGTTGCCAAACATTGTTATAGAAGTTGAGTAATCTTCTTTTCATTGAAGGTCCCAGATGTGTTATAAATTCTGGGAATATTCTGTCTGGTCCGGCTTGTTTTCCTGTTTTGGTCTTCTTTATTGCCTCTTCCAACTCTTGTATAGAGAACTTTTTACTAAATATGTCATGTGGTTTCGTGTGATTGTTTAGGTTGCTGTTGGCAATTTTGGTTTTGATTGCTTTTTGGTTGTCCTTTGCATATTTGTTGAGTTTGTGTTCGTTGGCATAGTGGTGGTTAAATTTATTTGCAATTGTTTTATCATTGGTAATAGGCTTATTTTCTATTTTTATTGGGGGTTTGTTTCAGTTGGCATTATTATTGTTAACTTTTTTGATAAAAGTGTATACTGATCTACCTTTTGGTGTAAAACCTGCTTTGCTTATAAAGTTGTGGAAGCTAGTTCTTTTTTTGTTTAATAATTTCTCTTTTGAGAATGGCACTTTGTTTTCTCCAGTGTTGTACGTCTTGTGGATTTTTTGTTCTTTCAGCTGTTTTTGTTAATCTGTTTCTTTCTATTTTTTATTGCCTGAAGTTGTGTGTTCCAAAGGGTTTGTATCTTTTAGTCCTCCTCCTTGGTATGTTAGTCTTTGCTCGGTGTAGTATTATGCTGTTTATGTTTCTTAGTTCATCTTTTGGTTTTGTTTTGATTTTTGCTTGTTTGGTGTCTGCTTCTGTTTCTATTGTGTACTTATTCCAATTTGCTTTTTTGAAGTTCCATGTGATTCTGGTTTGTGTGGGTGCAAAGGTGTGTGTCCATTTGATCTTTGTGATGACTGCTCTATGCTCCGTGCCCATATCTTCTACTGTGCGAGTTGCAACATTTGAAAGATTTGATGAAATAATGGATAGGTCAGGATTTGTTCCATGTCCATTATAATGGAGGTATGTTGGTGGATCTTGTTGTTTGTATAGTATTTCTACAGTGTTGGATGCTAGAAATTCTTCTATGGCTTTGCCTGATGCATTTTTGTAAGTAAGGTTGTTCGCCTCCACGTGGTGTCCCCTGATAGCAGATTTTGATATTTTGCTGCAAAATGAACAACAATTATAGGCGCAAGAAGCACCAACTTAATAATTTCTTCTCAAAAATACATATTCTTTCATTTTGAATGTATTACTGAATCAATGTCCCTAGATACAAGTCCCTTAGCAATGAAGTTAATTGTTGGATATGAAAGCAACTTTCATATAATTTGCTTATGTACATTTCATGTTTTAATAAACATTTCTTTAGGAAGGATTTATGCTTGGATGGGAAGGACGCCTGGATTAGCTCAATGGTTAAGAGCATCAGCACGGAAAGCTGAAGGTTCGGGGTTCGATTCCCGATTCAGGCATAAATTTTTCTCTTTACCATTTGATTACAATAATTTAGTAGTGTACTTTAATATACTTATTTCAATCATAGCAACAGATTTAGCTTCTTAATATTAATTTTAAAAAATTCTTTCATTTACTAATTCATTCAGAGATAAAATTATGTTTGCACCAATGGCATTATTAGTTATACCCTCATGCAACTTACCAAGTCTTTGGCCAAAGTCGTACCTATCAGGGTCAGTCATACCTATCTTCAGCCATATTTCCGATGTAATATTTTTGCCCTCACCATCGTCTTCTAAACTGCCATCTAGTGTTGATTTAATGAACTTCGAGATTAAATCTTGGTCACCGGGAATTTAAAAATTCTATCTATCTATCTTCGGGTTTTTACAGCTGCTGCCGTCTTCCCGTGTCAAACCTCCAAAGCCTACGGTCTTGGGCATCTTCGATGCTTAGCCCTCTAGTTTGCATTACTGTCTTCATGTTTTCCTTCCATGTTAACTTTGGTCTCCCTTTTTTCTTCTTTCTGTTCGGATGCCATTCATATAGTTGCTTCGGCCATCGCTCATCTTCCATTCTTAAAACATGTCCTAACCACTTTAATTCCTACTCCTCAATTCTTTCAATTATGCTTTCTTCTGCTTCCATTATGTTTCTAATTTCCTTATTTGTGACATGTTGTAATTTAGACTTTCTGGCACTTCTGCGTAAATAATCCATTTCTAGAGCTATTAGTCTATTCTTGTAGCACTTATTGTCTTTCCAAGTATTCTTATCCCACCATATGGAATTTCAAATTTCAAAATTCATGGATCTAAATTTGTTCTCCCGAATGCATATTTTTCTCAACTGTTTAAGATAGGGTTTAATGTCCCTGAAACTGTGGTCCTGTGCTTTGAAGAACACACAGTTTATGAGGTGAGATTTTCACGGCTCATTATTATTTATTTACATAAAGCCTCATAATGTTATTTTCTATAATAAATTTATAATTTTTAAAATTTTATTTTTATTTTTAGAATAATGTGGTGGCAAGTTACGTTCAGCTCCATCAACTGTTAAATACAGGTGGATATACTTCAGATGACCTTCTGCTCGCAGGCTGTCCTTCTCCAGAACAAGTGTCTGTACTTCTGTCATCAGCATCATTATTAGGAACTAACCAAGAAGCTCAGCACACTTCTTTGTCTAATACTACAACAGTAGTTGAAGAAGAAAATACATAGTACTGAATGATGAATGTTATTGTGTATAGTGTACATGAAGACATTTTTATTACTTGTTTCAAGTACATTCAAACTGTAAGTACTTTTATATTGCCAGTTACAAATTTGAAAATTAGATTATATAAAAAATAATGAACATATAAATTAAAATATATACTAGAAAAATACCTCTCCTATGGTTTTGACATTCGCAACCATCAGCACAGCAAACTATAGTTTCAATACTAATAAAATTCATTGTTAAAACCGTTGAGGTGGAGAGTCATAAAATAAGTTAAAATATACCTTATATTTAACTTTTATAGGAATTAATCACTGAGGTTTAATTTATGGTGAAATTAAATGTTTCTTACTTCTCCTCATATATATTTTCTAAGTTGATCGTGATTTTGAGACTATAACTGTCTCATCATCAGAACTTTGTTGGCGACTGGTGTTATGTCGATCGGAAGAAAATCTTCTTCTTCCCTCTGTTGGTGGACCGATGAACCTCTGGATCAGGTCAAAATTTGCGGGAATTTCGAAGTTCTTATGAAATTCCCGCAAATTTTGACCTGATCCAGAGGTTCATCGGTCCACCAACAGAGGGAAGAAGAAGAGTTTCTTCCGATCGACATAACACCAGTCGCCAACAAAGTTCTGATGATGAGACAGTTATAGTCTCGAAATCGTGATCAACTTAGAAAATATATATGAGGAGAAGTAAGAAACATTTAATTTCACCATAAAATATACCTTCTTAGGTAAAATTCATCGTCCTCAACTTATAAAATATGTAATCTTTATGCCTGTAGGCCTTTCAGAACATCTGTTCCATCTTTAGCAGGTCACTCTTCGCTGCAACATCCAGTATGATGTTTGATGCTGCTTGTCCTCATGTCACACTTATAAAATATGTAATCTTTATGCCTGTAGGCCTTTCAGAACATCCGTTCCATCTTCAACAGGTCACTCTTCACTACAACATTCAGTATGATGTAGCGAAGAGTGACCTGCTGAAGATGGAACGGATGTTCTGAAAGGCCTACAGGCATAAAGATTACATATTTTATAAGTTGAGGACGACGGATTTTACCTAAGAAGGTATATTTTAACTTATTCATCTCGAAGTTCATCGAATCAACACCAGATGGCAACGATATCTCGAAGTTCGTCAAATCAACACCAGATGGCAACGTTATAGAGGGAGATTCCAACGAATATCCGGTAGTCATAATGGCGGTTGAAAATGAATGACAAGATCATTTGAAAACTATAGTTACCGTGTTTGAAAAACATGAAATATGAGGTAAGATGTTAAAATGACTCATTAATTTATTAATATTTTAACTTATTTTATTTTAAAACTATAGTTTGCTTTAAGATTTAAATTACAGCAAACTCTCGATTATCCATGTGCCTATTATCCGGTTTGCAGATTATCCAGGCATGGCTCTTCCTACTGTAGTCTTAAAAATGAAGATAAATACTGTACTGTATTTTATATTGTTATGAAAAAAAGTGTTTACTTTTAAATGCACTACTGTGAGCTGCTCTTAGAAACTCCCACAATAAAGATAACTTCCCTCATAACCCCTCCCTCACGTGTTGAACGGTACTCACGGTATATTTTGAGAAGGAAGGGCTACCTGTTAAAGCTGTTCCACTTCAAGACAATGCACCTTGCTACACAAGTTCAATTGAGCTTATATCTGATGATGGTCAGATTGCACCATGTGTCACATCTCTGATTCAACCCATTGACCAAGGTGCGATTGCTAGTGTTTAAACAACATTATTGCACTGACCTTATACGAAGCCTAATGCACGAGGAACTGACATCACATTTTAGAAATCTTTAAACGTGTTTGATACCATTTATGGGAAAAAGTAAAACCAACCACAATAGAACGATTGTGGAATAAACTCATGCCACCTAAGAATGAAGAAGACTTTAATATTTAATTTATCAGGGCTCTCAATGGGAAACCCATTATCACCTTTCCTGGCAAATTTATTTATGAGCGATTTTGAATGTAAAATCACTAAAGCACATCGCACAATGTTTAAATTTTGGAGTAGATATGTTGATGATATAATTTGTATTGTTAAAGAAAAACATGTAGAAGATTCCCTAAAACTATTAAATTTACAGAGTACAAACATTAAATTCACCAAAGAAATAGAAGACAATAAACAAATATCTTTTTTGGATCTTAAATTGGTCAGAAACGAAGAAAAAAGAAAAATTGAATTCAGGATTCATAGGAAAGAAACTCATACGGAAAATTTTATAAAATCAACAGGGTTCAATCCAATTGGACATAAATTAGCAGCATTTAATAGTTTAACTCATAGATTGGTAAACTTACCCTTAAACGAAGAAGATTTCAAACATGAGAAAAAACACATAATCAAAGTAGCAAGAGAAAATGGGTTTGATGAAAAAATGGTACATAAAAGGATAGAAAAGTATAAAAAACAAAAAATGATAAACAGAAGTAATCTTGAAAAAGAAGAACCACCTATGAAAAAATATAGGAAATTCACATATTACCCTTGGGTACATAATAAATTTCAAAATATATTTGAGAAGTTTAATATTAAATTAGCACCAAAAAATAACTACAGTTTAAATAAACTAATTAAAACCAACAAAAATGAAAAAACTGATAAAAATAAAAAGTCAGGAATATATCAAATTGAATGCATGGGTTGTGAAAAGATATATATATATATATATATATATATATATATATATATATAGGGAAAACAAAAAGAAACCTAAAAATTAGAACCAAAGAACACATAAGAAATATTAAAAATGGAGAAATTGAAAAATCTGCAGTTGCTGCTCATGTTTGGTCTGAAAAACATAATATAAATTCAGACACTAAATTATTAAAACAGTTAGAAAATACAAAAGAGCTGACTATTTGGGAAAAAATTTATATTCAGAAGAACAGAAACAGAGTTATGAATTTTGATATTCCGATGGAAGGTGACCTTGTTTGGAGGTTCTTTGGCCAACCACAGGATGGAGCTGACATCGACATCCAGGTGGTGCAACATAATGCAACATAAATAAAACCAGTCTGGGAAAGCTGACGATAAAACAGAATTGTTTTGAAACTTGTCCAAGAACAAATCAACATTAATATTGAGGTAAGATGTCCAGACCAAAAATAATATAATTAAGAAGACTTTGCAGTATTACTTCTGAAAACTGTGACGATGCTACAAATATAGCTCACTTGTTGAAAGAAGTTGCTGGCTGTGAAAACGTGGATGAAGAAAATGTGGCTGACTGGTTGCTGAGTGACATGCATGAACCCGGCTTCAAAACATTGAATGATGTGGCTATTGTCAACAAAGTGGGAGGGGAAGGCGAAGTGAAGATGAAAATGCAGCAACCTTTGAAAACAAAATTAGCCCGACAGAAGCATCAAAATGTATAGACGCCTTATTAGAATATATGAGACAAAAGTGAATTTGATTATGTTGATATCTTAAGTGTTAGGAAAGTAAGAACTGTAATCAGAAAGAGTTTAAATGATAGCAGAGGAAAATATCGGACTTCTTGGTGTAAAACGTGTGGTTTCAACAGAGATTTGTTGATACTATACACAAATTTTGCTTTAAGTACAACAGTTTTCGAATTACAAGTACTGTAATAAATAGTGTATTGCATGTTTATGTTAGACTAATGCAAAAAATCCGGTCCAAATCCAAAATTTCTAAATTCGACTTTCCAAGCCTATAGTCTAGGTGTTTTTCCAAAAAAAATTCAAAATTTTTGAAATTTCAAAAACTGCAAAATAACAATCTTGATGTGTCGGGGATTTATATATAAAAAATTCAGTCTAAATCTAAAATTTAAAAATTGGCGTTTTTACAAAAAATGTCAAAATTTTACAAATTTCCTAAAACCACAAAAATACAATCTACATGGTGTATCCAGGATTTATAAAGCAAAACATCCCGTCCAATTCCAGTATTTCAAAATAGAATTTTCCAAGGCTATAGTTTGGTGTTTTTCCAAAAAAGTCAAAATTTTTGAAATTTCAAAAACTGAAAGATTACAACATGTGGGGGTGTGTCGGGGATTTATGATGCAAAAAATGCGGTCTAAATTCAAAATTTCAAAATTGAGTTTTCCAAGGCTATAGTCTTGGTGTTTACCCAAAAGATGTCAATATTTTTGAAATTTCAAAAACTGCAAACTAAAAATGTAGGTGTGTCCGGGATTTATAATGCAAAAAACTCGGTATAAATCCAAAATTTCAAAATTGAGTTTTCCAAGGCTATAGTCTTGGTGTTTTCCCAAAAATAGTAAAAATATTCAAAATTTCAAAATCTGCAAAAATAAAAACTGGAGGATGTGTCTGGGATTTATAATGCAAAAAATCCAGATTAAATCCAACATTTCCAAATGTAGTTTTCCAAAGGTATAATATTTCTATTTTTCAAAAAGAAAAGTCAATATTTTGTGAACATAAAAAAATTGCAAAAATACAATCTGGAGAGTGTGTACGGGATTTATAATGCAAAAAATCCGGTTAAATCTAAAATTTCAAAATTCAGTTTTCCTTTTCCAAAAAATAACATTTTCGAAATTTCAAAAACTGTAAAAATACAATCTAGACGGTGTGTCCGGGATTTCTAATGCAAAAAATTTGGTCTAAATTTAAAATAGAGTTTTCCAAAGTTATAGTCTTGGTGTTTTTCCAAAAAAGTCAGTATTTAAAAAAACTGCAAAAAAAAAACAATCTAGAGAGTGTGTCCAGGATTTATAATACAAAAAATCTGGTCTAAATCCAGAATTTCAAAAACTGCAAAATAACAATCTAGAGAGTGTGTCTGGGATTCATTATGCAAAAAATCTGGGCTAAGTCCAAAATTTCAAAATTGAGTTTTCCAAGTCCCGCGCCGTAGCCGAGCGGTTAAGGTAGGAAGCCTTGGCGCAGAGCTACGGGACTTGCGCTGGTTCGAGTCTCCATGGGGGAAGAAATTTTCTCATGGTATTTCGGCCAGTATGGGACCGGTGCCCACCCAGCATCGTGAGGCAATTGGGTAGCTACAATAAGTAGCGGCTCCAGGTTGAGGAACCAGCTATAACGGCTGGGGGACTCGACATGCTAACCACATGTCACCCCTACACTGGCTGTTGATCATCTACCTCTGTGATTGACACATGTGGATGTGAAGGGCCAGCAGCCGGCTGGTAAAAGGGCAACCGCTGAAAAGTGGAAAGACCCTCAATCGGAATTGGAGTTTTCCAAGGCTATATACTTACTGTTTTTCCAAAAAAAGGGCAAGAGTTTCGAAATCTAAAATTTCTAAATTAAGTTTTCCAAGGCTATAGTCCGGATGATTTTACGAAAAAGTCAAAATTTTCAAAATCTAAAAGCTGCACAAAAATACAATCTAGAGAGTGTGTCCGGGTTTTATAATGAAAAAATTTAGTTAATTTCAAAATTTAGTTTTCCAAAGCTATAGACTTCCAGTTTCTCCAAAAAATATAAAAATTTTGGAAATTTCAAAAACTGCAAAAATACAATCTACAGAATTTATCCAGGTTTTATAATGCAAAAAATCTGGTCTAAATCCAAAATTTCTAAATTGAGTTTTCCAAGGCTATAATCTTGGTGTTTTCCCAAAAGATGTCAATATTTTTGAAATATGAAAAGAATTATCTCAAATAAATACATCAATAAACTTAGAGAAGAATACACCACCAAAACATCTGGAAAGGAATGGGAAAATCTACAAGCTTATGACATTACTACATTACAAAGAAAATCTGCAGTAGCAACATTCAGACTGCTAACGGGACATGACTGTTTGAATAAACACCTACACAGAATTGGCATAACAGATTCACCAAAATGTCCTTTTTGCAATTTAAATGAAGATATGGAAAGAAACCATCTCCTCCGTTGTCCAGCTTTTGTAGAAGAGACCAGCCTTTCTGCTAAATATTGGAGTGCAAGAGAGCGAAGTATTTCATTATCAAATGCTCGACATTAGATACCAACCAACCATATTTTTGAAATTTCAAAAACTGCAAACTAAAAATCTAGAAGGTGTGTCCGGGATTTATAATGCAAACAACTTGGTCTAAATCCAAAATTTTAAAATCTGCAAAAATAAAAACTAGAGGGTGTGTCCGGGATTTATAATGCAAAAAATCCAGATTAAATCCAACATTTCAAAATTTAGTTTTCCAAAGGTATAATCTTTCTATTTTTCCAAAAAAAAAAGTGAACATAAAAAAATTGAAAAAATACAATCTAGAGAGTGTGTACGGGATTTATAATGCAAAAAATCCGGTTAAATCCAAAATTTCAAAATTCAGTTTTCCAAAGCTATAGTCTTACCCTCTTACTAATAATCCATATATAACTTTTATACAAGGTTTATACACATCTCAGTTGAAAATTCTTACTAATAAACACTGTATTAGCAGTTCAGTGTATAAGAGGTGTAGAACAATACATGGGAATCGTTATACATGCCTCCGGCTTTGTTTAAGGATTGTATAACTAGACAAAATGTCGGACTTCGAGATCAACTGATTGTTTTCTTATGATATTGATGAAAGTTATCTTAAATTTAACCCAAAACGCAACACTTTAACGACTGTTTGATGCATGCACAGGGCATAAATAATATTAATAAAGCTCTGGGTAGGAAAATAAAGACATAAAATGCCTTTCGTTACACTCATTCTCGATTAGGCCTAATAATATATTTTTTTTAATTGAACATTGATTCACAAAAGAATATGTTCTACAATAATTGCTGTAGACAAGATTTAACCTGAATGTAGTTTAAATGTTTCATAATATTATCTTAGAAAACTTCCTTGCATCTTTAATACATAACACATACCGATATAAAAATGTATTTAATTATAGAGCTACTATTATTGCAGCAATCGACATGTTAGCTTGGTAGTCTTCTGGTTAGAGCTTCTGACTATGGTCCGTGAGGTCGTAGGTTCGATTCCCGATCAAACTATAATAATTTTTTTTCGCTTAAAACGTTATTCTGTTGTCGGTAACATTTCCTACTATTTTGAATGTTTTCTAACACATCTTAAAACACTGCATATAATTCATAAGTAATAGGAAAAACTTTTATTAGTTTCCAAGCATTGTTCGAAATTCTTGATGTTAGATGGCATTACATTATCTGTGAAACCAATTCTACGATATATTTGACACAGCGTAAAGGGATATGTATATAAATTAAAACACACTTCTTCTTTCCGTACCTCCCCAATTAGGGAATCTCTATTAATCTTATCCATATTCAATTCTTACACAATTAATCACTAGTTGATGTTGTTTTATTTCTGTTACAAACTGCGCTTAATATTGTTCTGACGTCATTATGATGACGAATATGTGACGTATTGTGTATAATGGTTGTTTTGTTATATAGTTCAGGCACAACGTTTATTAGTAGGGAAATTAGAATTATTCGAAATTCTTGATGTTAGATGGCATTACATTATCTGTGAAACCAATTCTACAACATATTTGACACAGCGTAAAGGGATATGTATATAAATTAAAACACACTTCTTTTTTCCGTACCTCCCCAATTAGGGAATCCCTATTAATCTTATCCATATTCAACTCTTACACAATTAATCACTAGTTGATGTTGCTTTATTTCTGTTACAAACTGCGCGTAATATTGTTCTGACGTCATTATGATGACGAATATGTGACGTATTGTGTATAATGGTTGTTTTGTTATATAGTTTAGGCACAACGTTTATTACTAGGCAAATTATACGTAATCTACATAAGGCTTATACATTGTATAATTAAACAACAGAAGCAAGCCAGTATAAGAGATTTTTATTAGTAAGACTGTTATTGTTTTACCAGAATATGTCAAAATTTTCGAAAATTCAAAATCTGCAAAATTACTATCTAGAGATTTATAATGCGAAACATCCGGTCTAAATCCAAAATTGAGTTTTCCAAGGTTATAATCTTATTGTTTCTCCAAAAAATGTCAAAATCTTCGAAAATTCAAAAACTGTACAATTACTATCTGGAGACTGTGTCCGGGATTTATAATGCAAAAAATCCGGTCTAAATCCAAAATTTCAAAATTGAGTTTTCCAAGGTTATAATTTTATTGTTTTTCCAAAAAAGTCAAAATTTTCCAAAATTCAAAAATTGCAAACTTACTATCTAGAGACCGTGTCCGGGATTTATAATGCAAAAAATCCGGTCTAAATCCAAAATTTCAAAATTGAGTTTTCCAAGGTTATTTTTCCAAAAAAGTCTAAATTTTCGAAAATTCAAAAACTGCAAAAATACTATCTAGAGACTGTGTCCGGGATTTATAATGCAAAAAATCCGGTCTCAATCCAAAATTTCAAAATTGAGTTTTCCAAAGTTGTAGCCTTATTGTTTTTCCAAAAAAATGTCAAAATTTTGGAAAATTCAAAACAGCAAAATTACTATCTAGAGACTGTGTCCGGGATTTATAATGCAAAAAATCCGGTCTAAATCCAAAATTTCAAAATTGAGTTTTCCAAGGTTATAGTCTTATTATTTTTCCAAAAAATGTCAAAATTTTCGAAAATTCAAAAACAACAAAATTACTATCTACAGACTGTGTCCGGGATTTATAATGCAAAAAAATCCGG
Organism: Diploptera punctata; assembly: GCA_030220185.1. Classification (NCBI taxonomy): domain Eukaryota; kingdom Metazoa; phylum Arthropoda; class Insecta; order Blattodea; family Blaberidae; genus Diploptera; species Diploptera punctata. The sequence continues at coordinate 10,893 of JASPKZ010001951.1, read as the reverse complement.
TCTAAATCCAAAATTGAGTTTTCCAGGGTTGTAGTCTTATTGTTTTTCCAAAAAATTTCAAAATTTTCGAAAATTGAAAAACTGCAAAATTACTATCAAGAAACTATGTCCGGGATTTATAATGCAAAAAACTTGGTCTAAATCCAAAATTTCAAAATTGAGTTTTCCAAGGTATAGTCTTATTGTTTTTGCAAAAAAGTCAAAATTTTCGAAAATTTAGAAACACCAAAATTACTATCTAGAGACTGTGCCCGACATTTACACTGCAAAAAATCCGGTATAAATCCAAAATGTCAAAAATTGAGTTTTCGAAGGTTACAGTCTTATTGTTTTTCCAAAAAATGTCAAAATTTTCGAAAATTCAAAATTGCAAAATTACTATCTAGAGACAGTGTCCGGGATTTGTAATGCAAAAAATCCCGTCTAATCCAAAATTTCAAAATTGAGTTTTCCAAGGTTATAGCCTTTTTGTTTTCCAAAAAAATGTCAAAATTTTCGAAAATTCAAAAACAGCAAAATTACTATCTAAGACTGTGTCCGAGATTTATAATGCAAAAAATCCGTTCTAAATCCAAAATTGAGTTTTCCAAGGTTATAGTCTTATTGTTTTTCCAAAAAAATTTAAAAATTTTCGAAAATTCAAGAACTGCAAAATTACTATCAAGAGACTGTGTCCGGGATTTATAATACAAAATATCCGGTCTAAATCCAAAATTTCAAAATTGAGTTTTCCAAGGTTATAGTCTTATTGTTTTTGCAAAAAATGTCAAAATTTTCGAAAATTTAAAAACACCCAAATTACTATCTAGAGACTCTGCCCGGCATTTACAATGCAAAAAATCCGGTCCAAATCCAAAATTTCAAAATTGAGTTTTCGAAGGTTATAATCTTATTGTTTTTCCAAAAAAATGTCAAAATTTTCGAAAATTCAAAAACTGCAGAATTACTATCTAGAGACTGTGTCCGGGATTTATAATGAAAATAATCCGGTCTAAATTCAAAATTTCTAAATTGAGTTCTTCAAGGTTATAGTCTTGTTTGTTCCAAAAAATGTAAAATTTTCTGAAATTCAAAAACTGAAAAATTACTAACTGGAGACTCTGTCCGGGATTTATAATGCAAAAAATCCGGACTAAATCCAAAATTTCAAAATTGAGTTTTCAAAGGTTATGTATAATCTTATTGTTTTTCCAAAAAATGTCAAAATTTTCGAAAATTGAAAAACTGCGAAATTACTATCTAGAGACTGTGTCCGGGATTTATAATGAAAAAATCCGGTCTAAATCCAATATTTCAAAATTGAGTTTCCGATGGTTATAGTCTTATTGTTATTCCAAAAAATGTCAAAATTTTCGAAAATTGAAAAACTGCAGAATTACTATCTAGAGACTGTGTCCGGGATGTATAATGCAAAAAATCCGGTCTAAATCCAAAATTTCAAAATTGAGTTTCCCAAGGTTTCTTTTTGTTTTTCCAAAAAATGTCAAATTTTTCGAAAATTCAAAAACTGCAAATTTACTATCTAGAGACTGTGTCCGGTATTTATAATGCAAAAAATCCGTTCTAAATCCAAAATTTCAATATTGAGTTTTCCAAGGTTATAGTCTTATTATTTTTCAAAGAAGTGTCAAAAATTTCGAAAATTCAAAAACTGCAAAATTACTATCTAGAGACTGCGTCCGGGATTTATAATGAAAAAAATCCGGTCTAAATCCAAAATTTCTAAATTGAGTTTTCCAAGTTTATAGTGTAATTGTTTTTTTTCCAAAAAATGTCAAAATTTTCGAAAATTCAAAAACTGAAAAATTGCTATCTGGAGACTCTGTCCGGGATTTATAATGCAAAAAATCCGGTCTAAATCCAAAATTTCGAAATTGTGTTTTCAAAGGTTATAATCTAACCCTCTTACTAATAATCCACATATAACTTTTATACAAGGTTTATATCTCAGTTGAAAATTTTTACTAATAAACACTATATTAGCTGTTCAGTGTAGAAGAGGTGTACAACTTTACATGGGAATCGATATACATGCCTCCAGCCTTGTTTAAGGATTGTATAACTAGACAAAATGTCGGGACTTCAAGATCAACTGATCGTTTTCTTATGATATTTATTAAAGTTTCCTTAAATTTAACGAAAAATGCAACACTTTAATGACTGTTTGATGGATGCACAGGACATAAATAATATTAATAAAGCTCTGGGTAGGAAAATAAAGGCATCATAAAATGCCTTTTGTTACACTCATTCTTGATTAGGCCTAATAATATTTTTAAATTGAACATTGATTCGCAAAGAATATGTTCTACAATAGTTGCTGTAGACAAGATTTAACTTGAATGTAGTTTAAATGCTTCATAATATTACTTTAACTCTCTTGCATCATTAATACATAATACACATACCGATATAAAAATGTATTTAATTATACAAGTACTATTATTGCACCAAACCATGTGTTAGCTTGATAGTCTTGTGGTTAGAGCTTCTGACTCCAGTCCGTGAGATAAGGTCAAATACCAATGTTTTTTTTTTTCGCCTACAGCGTTATTCTGTTGTCAGTAACATTTTCTACTATTTTGAACGTTTTCTAAACGCATCTTAAAAAACTGCATATAATTCATAAATAATGGGAAAAACTTTTATTATAAAGGAGAAATGCGCACAGACTGTGCAGATATTACATGTGAAGTGCTTAATTGTCTTTGCTATAAGCACTGATTGATTTAAGTCGTTTTTTACAATTCAGAATATGGCACTTTTCACATTTTTGTGAACACAAAACACATATGCACATGTCGTTAGGTTCATGAAATGTCTTGTTGCAGCATATCTTGTGATGGAAGCCATGGACTGCCAGCCTGGTAGTGATATGACGCATTTCACAGTTCGATTCTGTCCATCGTCTGTCTTGCATCGCACAGGTCGCATAGAATGATGATGGTATGTCCTTCTTCTTTTCTTGCAGGTCTTGCAAGAGTACATTGTAGGCCTTACTAGACGGTAAGAGTAGTGTTGTCCGCAGATCTTCTATTAAAAACGTCTCTCTGGTGAGTTCGTAACCAGCCTCGATCTCGTACTCGGTGATACTCCTAAGAGTCTCTTGAGGTATCTTGACTTCACTTTCTCCATATCTTCCAGTTGCTTATATGTGAGGTATTCCCATATCAAGTCGAGTCCATACACAAGTACGGGTAGTACCTTCAATCTGAACAAGTCCATAGCGGTGCTGATTGACAGTAACCTGATGTTCCTAATTTCATTCATTGCCCTTATTGCTGCCACCCGCTCTTGATCTGATATGTAGCCTGAAGCTCTTCCCGGTTGTTTGTATCGTGAGGCCTAAATATTTAAAGTTGTTAACTCTGTTGAGGATTTTCCCATTACATTTAATTTGTTCTGCTTCGGTCAGTCTACCGCCTTTCCTAAACACTATCATTTCTGTCTTCTCTTCATTTATCTTTATGTCATTTCTCTCTGCCCAGCCGGTTAGAATATCTATCGCTGTCTGTAGAGAGTTTATGTCTTCCGTTGCGATAGCCATGTCATCGAAATGTCTTGTTGCAGCATATCTTGTGATGGAAGCCATGGACTGCTAGCCTGGTAGTTTATTAGGTTCCAAGAATTGTTTGAAATTCTTGACGTTAGATGGCAGCACATTATCTGTGAAACTAATTCTTCGATATATTTGACATTGTGCAAAGGAAATTGTAAATAAATTAAAACACATTTATTTTTTCCGTACCTCCCAATTAGGGAATCTCTAATAATTATTTTCCATACTCATTTCTTACACAATTAATCACTAATTGATGTTGTTTTATTTCTGTTACAAACTGCGCTTAATATTGTTCTGACGTCATAGTGATGACGAATATGTGACATATGATTGTAACCTTTGAAAACTCAATTTTGAAATTTTGGATTTAGACCGGATTTTTTGCATTATAAATCCCGGACACAGTCTCTAGATAGTAATTCTGCAGTTTTTGAATTTCCGAAAATTTTGACATTTTTTGGTTTAACCATAAGACTATAACCTTGGAAAACTCAATTTTGAAATTTTGGATTTAGACCGGATTTTTTCCATTATAAATCACGGACACAGTCTCTAGATAGTATTTTTGCAGTTTTTGAATTTTCGAAAATTTTCACATTTTTTTATTTAACCATAAGTCTATAACCTTGGAAAACTCAATTTTGAAATTTTGGATTTAGACCGGATTTTTTGCATTATAAATCCCGGACAACAGTCTCTAGGATTTTAGGTTATTTTTGCCGTTTTTTGAATTTTCGAAAATTTTGACATTTTTTGGTTTAACCATAAGACTATAACCTTGGAAAACTCAATTTTGAAATTTTGGATTTAGACCGGATTTTTTGCATTATAAATCCCGGACACAGTCTCTAGATAGTATTTTTGCAGTTTTTGAATTTTCGAAAATTTTGACATTTTTTGGAAAAACAATAAGACTATAACCTTGGAAAACTCAATTTTGAAATTTTGGATTTAGACCGGATTTTTTGCATTATAAATCCCGGACACAGTCTCTAGATAGTAATTTTGCAGTTTTTGAATTTTCGAAAATTTTGACATTTTTTGGAAATTTACCATAAGACTATAAACCTTGGAAAACTCAATTTTGAAATTTTGGATTTAGACCGGATTTTTTGCATTATAAATCCCGGACACAGTCTCTAGATAGTATTTTTGCAGTTTTTGAATTTTCGAAAATTTTGACATTTTTTGGAAAAACAATAAGACTATAACCTTGGAAAACTCAATTTTGAAATTTTGGATTTAGACCGGATTTTTTGCATTATAAATCCCGGACACAGTCTCTAGATAGTATTTTTGCAGTTTTTGAATTTTCGAAAATTTTCCACATTTTTTGGGAAAACAATAAGACTATAACCTTGGAAAACTCAATTTTGAAATTTTGGATTTAGACCGGATTTTTTGCATTATAAATCCCGGACACAGTCTCTAGATAGTATTTTTGCAGTTTTTGAATTTTCGAAAATTTTGACATTTTTTGGAAAAACAATAAGACTATAACCTTGGAAAACTCAATTTTGAAATTTTGGATTTAGACCGGATTTTTTGCATTATAAATCCCGGACACAGTCTCTAGATAGTATTTTTGCAGTTTTTGAATTTTCGAAAATTTTGACATTTTTTGGAAAACAGTAAGACTATAACCTTGGAAAACTCAATTTTGAAATTTTGGATTTAGACCGGATTTTTTGCATTATAAATCCCGGACACAGTCTCTAGATAGTATTTTTGCAGTTTTTGAATTTTCGAAAATTTTGACATTTTTTGGGAAAACAATAAGACTATAACCTTGGAAAACTCAATTTTGAAATTTTGGATTTAGACCGGATTTTTTGCATTATAAATCCCGGACACAGTCTCTAGATAGTATTTTTGCAGTTTTTGAATTTTCGAAAATTTTGACATTTTTTGGAAAAACAATAAGACTATAACCTTGGAAAACTCAATTTTGAAATTTTGGATTTAGACCGGATTTTTTGCATTATAAATCCCGGACACAGTCTCTAGATAGTATTTTTGCAGTTTTTGAATTTTCGAAAATTTTGACATATTTTGTGAAAAACAATAAGACTATAACCTTGGAAAACTCAATTTTGAAATTTTGGATTTAGACCGGATTTTTTGCATTATAAATCCCGGACACAGTTTCTAGATAGTAATTTTGCAGTTTTTGAATTTTCGAAAATTTTGACATTTTTTGGAAAAACAATAAGACTATAACCTTGGAAAACTCAATTTTGAAATTTTGGATTTAGACCGGATTTTTTGCATTATAAATCCCGGACACAGTCTCTAGATAGTAATTTTGCAGTTTTTGAATTTTCGAAAATTTTGACATTTTTTGGAAAAACAATAAGACTATAACCTTGGAAAACTCAATTTTGAAATTTTGGATTTAGACCGGATTTTTTGCATTATAAATCCCGGACACAGTCTCTAGATAGTATTTTTGCAGTTTTTGAATTTTCGAAAATTTTGACATTTTTTGGAAAAACCATAAGACTATAACCTTGGAAAACTCAATTTTGAAATTTTGGATTTAGACCGGATTTTTTGCATTATAAATCCCGGACACAGTCTCTAGATAGTATTTTTGCAGTTTTTGAATTTTCGAAAATTTTGACATTTTTTGGAAAAACAATAAGACTATAACCTTGGAAAACTCAATTTTGAAATTTTGGATTTAGACCGGATTTTTTGCATTATAAATCCCGGACACAGTCTCTAGATAGTATTTTTGCAGTTTTTGAATTTTCGAAAATTTTGACATTTTTTGGAAAAACAGTAAGACTATAACCTTGGAAAACTCAATTTTGAAATTTTGGATTTAGACCGGATTTTTTGCATTATAAATCCCGGACACAGTCTCTAGATAGTATTTTTGCAGTTTTTGAATTTTCGAAAATTTTGACATTTTTTGGAAAAACCATAAGACTATAACCTTGGAAAACTCAATTTTGAAATTTTGGATTTAGACCGGATTTTTTGCATTATAAATCCCGGACACAGTCTCTAGATAGTATTTTTGCAGTTTTTGAATTTTCGAAAATTTTGACATTTTTTGGAAAAACAATAAGACTATAACCTTGGAAAACTCAATTTTGAAATTTTGGATTTAGACCGGATTTTTTGCATTATAAATCCCGGACACAGTCTCTAGATAGTATTTTTGCAGTTTTTGAATTTTCGAAAATTTTGACATTTTTTGGAAAAACAATAGACTATAACCTTGGAAAACTCAATTTTGAAATTTTGGATTTAGACCGGATTTTTTGCATTATAAATCCCGGACACAGTCTCTAGATAGTATTTTTGCAGTTTTTGAATTTTCGAAAATTTTGACATTTTTTGGAAAAACAGTAAGACCATAACCTTGGAAAACTCAATTTTGAAATTTTGGATTTAGACCGGATTTTTTGCATTATAAATCCCGGACACAGTCTCTAGATAGTATTTTTGCAGTTTTTGAATTTTCGAAAATTTCGACATTTTTTGGTTTAACCATAAGACTATAACCTTGGAAAACTCAATTTTGAAATTTTGGATTTAGACCGGATTTTTTGCATTATAAATCCCGGACACAGTCTCTAGATAGTATTTTTGCAGTTTTTGAATTTTCGAAAATTTTGACATTTTTTGGAAAAACAATAAGACTATAACCTTGGAAAACTCAATTTTGAAATTTTGGATTTAGACCGGATTTTTTTGCATTATAAATCCCGGACACAGTCTCTAGATAGTATTTTTGCAGTTTTTGAATTTTCGAAAATTTTGACATTTTTTGGTTTAACCATAAGACTATAACCTTGGAAAACTCAATTTTGAAATTTTGGATTTAGACCGGATTTTTTGCATTATAAATCCCGGACACAGTCTCTAGATAGTATTTTTGCAGTTTTTGAATTTTCGAAAATTTTGACATTTTTTGGGAAAACAATAAGACTATAACCTTGGAAAACTCAATTTTGAAATTTTGGATTTAGACCGGATTTTTTGCATTATATATCCCGGACACAGTCTCTAGATAGTATTTTTGCAGTTTTTGAATTTTCGAAAATTTTGACATTTTTTGGAAAAAAACATAAGACTATAACCTTGGAAAACTCAATTTTGAAATTTTGGATTTAGACCGGATTTTTTGCATTATAAATCCCGGACACAGTCTCTAGATAGTATTTTTGCAGTTTTTGAATTTTCGAAAATTTTGACATTTTTTGGTTTAACCATAAGACTATAACCTTGGAAAACTCAATTTTGAAATTTTGGATTTAGACCGGATTTTTTGCATTATAAATCCCGGACACAGTCTCTAGATAGTAATTTTTGCAGTTTTTGAATTTTCGAAAATTTTGACATTTTTTGGAAAAACAATAAGACTATAACCTTGGAAAACTCAATTTTGAAATTTTGGATTTAGACCGGATTTTTTTGCATTATAAATCCCGGACACAGTCTCTAGATAGTAATTTTGCAGTTTTTGAATTTTCGAAAATTTTGACATTTTTTGGGGAAAACAATAAGACTATAACCTTGGAAAACTCAATTTTGAAATTTTGGATTTAGACCGGATTTTTTGCATTATAAATCCCGGACACAGTCTCTAGATAGTATTTTTGCAGTTTTTGAATTTTCGAAAATTTTGACATTTTTTGGGAAAAACAATAAGACTATAACCTTGGAAAACTCAATTTTGAAATTTTGGATTTAGACCGGATTTTTTGCATTATAAATCCCGGACACAGTCTCTAGATAGTATTTTTGCAGTTTTTGAATTTTCGAAAATTTTGACATTTTTTGGAAAAACAATAAGACTATAACCTTGGAAAACTCAATTTTGAAATTTTGGATTTAGACCGGATTTTTTGCATTATAAATCCCGGACACAGTCTCTAGATAGTATTTTTGCAGTTTTTGAATTTTCGAAAATTTTGACATTTTTTGGTATAACCATAAGACTATAACCTTGGAAAACTCAATTTTGAAATTTTGGATTTAGACCGGATTTTTTGCATTATAAATCCCGGACACAGTCTCTAGATAGTATTTTTGCAGTTTTTGAATTTTCGAAAATTTTGACATTTTTTGGTTTAACAATAAGACTATAACCTTGGAAAACTCAATTTTGAAATTTTGGATTTAGACCGGATTTTTTGCATTATAAATCCCGGACACAGTCTCTAGATAGTATTTTTGCAGTTTTTGAATTTTCGAAAATTTTGACATTTTTTGGAAAAACAATAAGACTATAACCTTGGAAAACTCAATTTTGAAATTTTGGATTTAGACCGGATTTTTGCATTATAAATCCCGGACACAGTCTCTAGATAGTAATTTTGCAGTTTTTGAATTTTCGAAAATTTTGACATTTTTTGGGAAAAACATAAAGACTATAACCTTGGAAAACTCAATTTTGAAATTTTGGATTTAGACCGGATTTTTTGCATTATAAATCCCGGACACAGTCTCTAGATAGTATTTTTGCAGTTTTTGAATTTTCGAAAATTTTGACATTTTTTGGAAAAACAATAAGACTATAACCTTGGAAAACTCAATTTTGAAATTTTGGATTTAGACCGGATTTTTTGCATTATAAATCCCGGACACAGTCTCTAGATAGTATTTTTGCAGTTTTTGAATTTTCGAAAATTTTGACATTTTTTGGAAAAACAATAAGACTATAACCTTGGAAAACTCAATTTTGAAATTTTGGATTTAGACCGGATTTTTTGCATTATAAATCCCGGACACAGTCTCTAGATAGTATTTTTGCAGTTTTTGAATTTTCGAAAATTTTGACATTTTTTGGTTTAACAATAAGACTATAACCTTGGAAAACTCAATTTTGAAATTTTGGATTTAGACCGGATTTTTTGCATTATAAATCCCGGACACAGTCTCTAGATAGTATTTTTGCAGTTTTTGAATTTTCGAAAATTTTGACATTTTTTGGAAAAACAATAAGACTATAACCTTGGAAAACTCAATTTTGAAATTTTGGATTTAGACCGGATTTTTTTGCATTATAAATCCCGGACACAGTCTCTAGATAGTATTTTTGCAGTTTTTGAATTTTCGAAAATTTTGACATTTTTTGGTTTAAACAATAAGACTATAACCTTGGAAAACTCAATTTTGAAATTTTGGATTTAGACCGGATTTTTTGCATTATAAATCCCGGACACAGTCTCTAGATAGTATTTTGCAGTTTTTGAATTTTCGAAAATTTTGACATTTTTTGGGAAAAACAATAAGACTATAACCTTGGAAAACTCAATTTTGAAATTTTGGATTTAGACCGGATTTTTTGCATTATAAATCCCGGACACAGTCTCTAGATAGTATTTTTGCAGTTTTTGAATTTTCGAAAATTTTGACATTTTTTTGGAAAAACAATAAGACTATAACCTTGGAAAACTCAATTTTGAAATTTTGGATTTAGACCGGATTTTTTGCATTATAAATCCCGGACACAGTCTCTAGATAGTAATTTTGCAGTTTTTGAATTTTCGAAAATTTTGACATTTTTTGGAAAACAATAAGACTATAACCTTGGAAAACTCAATTTTGAAATTTTGGATTTAGACCGGATTTTTTGCATTATAAATCCCGGACACAGTCTCTAGATAGTATTTTTGCAGTTTTTGAATTTTCGAAAATTTGACATTTTTTGGAAAAACCATAAGACTATAACCTTGGAAAACTCAATTTTGAAATTTTGGATTTAGACCGGATTTTTTGCATTATAAATCCCGGACACAGTCTCTAGATAGTATTTTTGCAGTTTTTGAATTTTCGAAAATTTTGACATTTTTTGGAAAAACAATAAGACTATAACCTTGGAAACTCTATTTTGAAATTTTGGATTTAGACCGGATTTTTTGCATTATAAATCCCGGACACAGTCTCTAGATAGTATTTTTGCAGTTTTTGAATTTTCGAAAATTTTGACATTTTTTGGAAAAACAATAAGACTATAACCTTGGAAAACTCAATTTTGAAATTTTGGATTTAGACCGGATTTTTTGCATTATAAATCCCGGACACAGTCCCTAGATAGTATTTTTGCAGTTTTTGAATTTTCGAAAATTTTGACATTTTTTGGGAAAACAATAAGACTATAACCTTGGAAAACTCAATTTTGAAATTTTGGATTTAGACCGGATTTTTTGCATTATAAATCCCGGACACAGTCTCTAGATAGTATTTTTGCAGTTTTTGAATTTTCGAAAATTTTGACATTTTTTGGAAAACAATAAGACTATAACCTTGGAAACCTCAATTTTGAAATTTTGGATTTAGACCGGATTTTTTGCATTATAAATCCCGGACAC